>APFE031172874.1:168023-193956 GCA_000404065.3 Pinus taeda
TTGCCTTCTAGGGAAAAAAACCCTAAACTAAACATAAGTTCTACCGTCAGATCATCCACCTAATGAATGACCCAGATTGACTAGAAATTACTATACTTTTACAAGGAAAATTTACATTTGTTTTTAGCTTCAGGGGTGCTGCCCCCGAAACCCCTGCCAGGGGACTGCTGGCCCCTGGACCCCCCAGCCGAGGGGGAATCGACCCCCCAAGACCCCTGCGCGGGGGGGGGGCGGGGACAAGTCCCCACCCGCACCCCCCCACATGGAGGGGTGTACAAACTTCCTGGAGTATACATCCGGCTGAAACAAAGACCTCTAAACAATCATGCTCCATACTCAACATCACATGTGGAGGATGGTGATCTAGCAAGGATATTTTCACTTCCCCGATATTTTCTTTGGGATTGCAGTATCCTTGATCATTTCCTCTATGATTGATAAGAGAAAACACTAATTGGAAATTAATTTTTTGTTAACAACCTAAATTTCTTGTTGGGTTCTCAAAATCATGTTGAATCATTGAAATATTTCTAGGTTGTCTTCAATGAAGAGGGTCTTCAGGATGTTTGGTTTTCATCCAAAGTATTGAGCTTAAAGGATGGGAAAACATTTGTCCATCATGATTAACTACTTTGAGATGAAGGTCACCTAAATTATCAAACTTAGTATCTTGCATCTTTCTCTATTTTACAAATATTTTTCTAAGTTATTTTTTAAGTGGAAACCATTGATTTAATAAAGGAAGCATACATGATATGATTTATGGCATGTCCTTCAACTTATGCATGGATAGGTAAGCTTCAAGAGTGGATATCTCTGAAGGGAAATAATGGAAAAACACCTAGATTTTATATGGCTCATCCTATGTCTATAATCAAAATTGAAGGCACATGGAAGTGCCATAGAGAAACTATGGGTAATTATGTTGGATTTCAAGCCTCTGTGGAAGTTTTTTGTAGGTTCATGATCCGTATTATCCACAGTTTCAAGTTCATTCTGCCGACGTTTCAAACCCCAAAGGGGGTCCATCATCAGGACAAATCAGAAAGATAGAAAAATGAATGACAGATTATTGAGAGAAAGAGCTAAGCATCTGGCTATAAATAAACGAAGAACCCTAATATAAGAGCCGACACATGATTTTTTTTTTTTTAATTATTTAAAAATTAAAAAAAAAAAATCATGTGTCAGTTCTTATATTAGGGTTCTTCGTTTATTTATATCCAGACGCTTAGCTCTTTCTCTCAATAATCTTTCATTCATTTTTATATCTTTCTGATTTTTCTTGATGATGGACCCCCTTTGGGGTTTGAAACGTCGGCAGAATGAACTTGAAACTGTGGATAATGGGTAATTATATTTGGCCTGTGGGAGATCATGTCGATGCATGGATTTGTGATGGGTAAACTCTTGTAATTTTTCTCACATCAAGTTTATATTAGAGCACTAGACAATGTTTGCACAATCTCTCAATATTTAATTCTTATCTATGGATTTTTGTCTATATTGCATGATTTAAAGGGAAGTGGCCATGAAATTGTTCTACCTTCTTACATTTTATTGCCTATAAATTAACATCTTTGATTTCTTATATTTCTTCTTATTTTTGTGCTTGCAGAATGAAGTTATGCATATGCTTCACTCAAGAATATCACTTATTTCTTTGACTCATTGTTATTGAATCATGTGGCTTCATGGGTTCCTTCCTACAATGGTTTGCTAAAATGGGTCAACATCTAGTTAGTTGGTTTGACTATTATGTGGAGCCAACTGTTTGGGTTGATGGGTAGTAAATTTCCATCTGATTTGCCTCACTATTGTCATCCCCATTTTGACTCATTTCTTTTCAAGCCTCCCCACATACCCCCTATGCATACTGCAACCATTATGGTTACATAAGTTGAAGAAACCAATTCGTTTCAAATCATTGGTACAATTCCATAATGTTTTCTCATGATATTAGAAAGCATCCATTTGAGATTGTGGCAGGATTAGTTTAGTTGAGGGTTTTCCCAAATTCCACAGACGAGTATCGTTAAACCAGTACAATTGTTGGAATATGTTGTTTGTTTCAACTAGTTGATTGTCTTTTTCTTTCCCACATCAATGGCATCCGTAAACATTTTCTATCTTTTTAAAAAATCATAACAAATAAATCTTAACTTGCTTAAAATTCTCCCCTTTATCTTGAAGACATCTAAGTTTCAACTATTTTCTACATATGTTACTATCATGTACACATTATGTTGAATGATTGTTCACTAGGCAAGTGTTTGAACAACACTTTCCCTTAAGCTCTGACCATAGGTTCATGTACTATTTCTCTAGCACCAAATATGTTTTAGAGTGCAAACACCACCATGGAATGGGGAGAGAGATAAATATATCATATTAATTATCGGAGCTTGTTGTTTGATCCTCCAACAAACTTCATTTTTTTGAGGAATAAATAAAGAGGATATTGATGAGCACTAGTATTGTAGCAAGAATGTTACAACTCCTGGGGCTACCAACTTTACTTAATCAACCCGGGGTTCATACAAACTTGGAGATGACAGTGTTGTATACACAAGAAGATGTGATGCATCCACTCTTTTTCATTACTAATTTGGTGATAGACCACTATGGTTTCTCAAAGCAACCTTCTATTGAGTCAAAAGAAGCTTGATTACTAATGAGGAAAGTAAAATTTACACTAACTGAAATCTTGTCTACTGTAGTAAGGAAAAACTGAGATCAAATGCTTAAAATAATGCTAAGTTAACATGTGTGTAATCCTATTATCCTAGGCATGTAATCTGAAATAACCAAACATTCTACTGTTTTGCATGTAAATGAACACAATAACTCTTTTTTCCTTTCTGTATTTTTTTTTGTGTGAAAATCTGAATTCTAAATCCTCTTAGTGAAGTGGCAGGTGGATTAGGGATGATGGTGAATAGTCATATGGCTTGGGAGGAAAGTAGGGGTCTTATCCTATCTTCCTAGGTGCTTTTTCCACAATTCAGCCTCAAAACAAGACACTACAAGTTGTCCTACAGGATGTCCTAATGGCTCCTATAGGATGTCCTGTATTCCTATAGGATCCAGCCGATAATAATAGGAGTGATTTGAAAGGTGGTGTAGGGCTTAGGGAAGGTGAACGGTGGGAGAAATAATGAAAGGGAGTGGATAGGACTCCTTCAAAACTCAAAACAAAGTTTGTGATATGGTTGGATTTGCTCAACAAAATTGGAGAAATGTTCTTATGGAATGATGGATTTCGTGAGGGACTTAGTGGATTTTGATGATTATGGATGTATGAGGTTAGGTTGGGGTTTTTGGTCATGAGATATATCTGCACTACTGAAACTCCTGCACTACTAAAACTCCTGCACTACATCAATCACTGGCATTTATCCATGAATCATGTCAAACAAGAAAGATTTTCAATCAACTAAATAAAAGAAAATTTCATTATCTAGTTGCCTAGTTGATGCATGGAATTACTTGCACAATGATGTGAAACACTTATGAGATCTTATACAAGGTTGAAGATATCATAAATGAAAGTTGAATCCTATTCTTGAAAACAGGTAAAATGTTGGCCTAAGTAGCAGAAAACCTTAAATTCCATGAGAAATTAGAAATTTTTTTTTTGGGGCTGCATAGGAGTTCTTTCCTCAAACCATGGTCCCTAAAAGGAGGAGTGAGGCCAAAACTACCTACTATCAGCTTCTTTTGGTATTCGTTTATCTTCCTAAGCTACTTCTAAAGCAATGCATAAATGGAAGGAAACTAATCAAATCCACAACTACTTGCAATGAAATAATGCTAAAACCAATTCAACCATTAATATATGAAAGCAACTAAGAATAGAAATACAAAGAGAGAAGCCTTTGCTACGAGGGTTGGGCCCTAACCCAAGAGCTTCAAACCTCTTAGTCAACTCAGTGATGGACCAAGGAAATGTTCATTCTCATTACCATATCATAAAAATTACATAACAATTTCTTCCACAAGTCTTGAACTTGAAAATGCTTAGTGCTTTTACATCAAAAATTTGAATCCTAATGAGGATATAGACCTATTTATTTATACAACTAAAGTCTCAAATGAATTCCTTAAATATAGGGAGGATTGACTCCCAAACTCAAGATGAACTGGCTCTTTAACTGTCACTAGCTCAACTGCCTTTTGATCTTCATGTCTCGACTGCTTGCAACTTTGAGCTAATGTGATTTTATGGAGGAATATTCGAATGAGTGAGGATTAAATGAGGAGGATTTATCTCCTACAACATATCCTCCTTGTCTCATTCACGTTTTTGCCCTTGATTAGCCAAAATTGCCATGATTTTCTCTCAAAAACCTGAAATCAATGCACATTGGTCCACTAGGCATAACATCTCACTTTTACTCATCTCATTAAGCAAAATATAATTAAAATACGTAAGGAATTATGAGAAGAGTTGATTTAAATAAGATTGGAGGTGTATTAAGGTCCCTATAGTTACCCAATGATGAGGCTCATCAGATACATGCATATAACTATTGAAATTATTTTAATTTCAAAAAAGTTGCGAAGGAATTCACACAATTTATCACCAAATATTTCAATTTTCTTGCCATTTCAAATCAATATTTATGATAATTAATATTTATTATGGTCACGTAAGTAAATAATTTTTTCCTTTACGTAAATAAAAGTATATTAAATTGCTTTCGTCTAATCAGTAAAGTAATGGAAAATTGGTATGCAACCATTTTCACTCTTCACTTGTATAAATGTTAGAAGAACTATTACTCAACAAACAAATATTTGATTGTTTTCTCTCTTGGCTCTACTAGTTTATTTTTCTGATTTGGTATCACAACCAAGGTGTGAATAAACCAAGGCTAAAAATGAGTGAGGGATTCAGGGATTGGACTGCGCAATGATGGTTCAATGAACTACATTAGAGCATAGAGATATCACATTGAAGTTTCCAAAATGGTCATATTTTTTAAAGGAGCCATATATTTCCACATGATTTTGGAGATGCAACTACACAAATTTTAGATATATGTTTTTAAAGGAGTCATACATTTTCAATGCGACAAAGGAACATAGAAATCATTTTGATGAAAGAAAGGATTAGAGAGCCAAAGTACTTCTTTAGTCAATTCGTGTACATATATGTGGGCCAATGAAGACAATATCATCCTTTTGTGAAATGTACTTATTGCTATTTGTAGATGAGTTTTTATGATAATGTGGGTGCATTTCCCAAGTTAAAAATCAAATACCTTTTTCAAGTTCCAATAATTTAGATCTATGGTAGAGAAGCAATGAAGGAGAAGCATCAAATGTTCTAATGAATAATGATGGTGAGTTGTCTTCTCACGTAATCAAGAACGAATACATAGACAATATACTACACCCTATACTCCAAGACAAAATAGAGTTGTACAAAGAAGGAATTGGACCATTATGGAGATGGCTAGGTGTATGTTAGAGAGAAAACTCGTTCCTCATAAATATTGGGTAGAGGTTGTTGATATGGTTATATTTTTTCTAAATAGGTCACCCACAATGTTTGTTTCAGCAATGACCTCAGAGGAGGCTTGGTCTGGAAAGAAGGTTAGGGTTAGTTATCTCAATGTTTTTGGTTCGTTACCATCCTTTATTTTGATGCAGAGATTAAAATTAGAAAAACTTCTTTTGATCTTGCAAATGAGGTCGGAATAATTATCAAGGTAAAATTTGAATTATTTTTCCACTTTTGATATGACAAATTTAGGCCTCCTATATTACTATTAGGTGCAGAAGTTTGGAAGACTAATACATATATTTTTGGTTCAAAAACTAAGTGTGGAAAGGGTCTGTTAGAAAAAAATAGGATGGCTTATTGTAAAACTTTTTCTACACCTATGAAGAAAGGGCCGAAATTTTCTACCAAAGTTGACTAAAAATGAACAAAATAATCAATTTTCAGTCAACTAGTGGAAGTCTGATCTATCCTACAACTACTAGACCTGATACTAGCTTTGTAAGCAACGAAATATCCATGTTCATTACACATATGAGAGTAGGACATTAGAAAACAACAAAAATGATTCTGAGATATGTTAAAGGTACAATAGATTTTGGAATATTACATGGTGAAAGTGATGTAGGATAGTTAACAGGCTATGTAGATTCTGATTGGGTAGGATCGATGGATGATTGGAATTTAAAAACTGGTTATGTGTTCAGTATTGCAACAAGTGCAACATCATGGCCTAGAAGAAACATGTTGTTTCTCTTTCTTCTACAAGACAAAATACAAGGCAACAAAAAAAGGAGCATGTGAGGCAATTTGGCTTGGAAAAGACTTATGGAATTCAGGTTTGAGGAAACTAAGCCAAAAATTATTTTTTGTGATAATCATGGTGTTCTAAAATTAAAAAAGAATCTAGTTTGACTGTTTCCTAAGCATGCTAAACACATTGGTGTACATTTTCATTTCATCAGATATCTCGATAATGGTGTACATTGTCATTGTCATTATCACGTCTTGGATATGATTCATTTGTTGTTGGAGATCCTTCAGGAGCCTGAGCCATCGACTACAGAAATGTTTCTAGTAGGGATTCCTATGGTTTTTAATGTTGTGATTCTTTCACCTCATAGATATTTTAGGGAAGCAAATGTTATAGGAATGCCAGAAAAGACATTGGTGGATGGGTAAACATATTTTTTATAATTGCAATGTCCATTCCATGATATCCTCTCTTTATTCTTTGATTGTATTTTGAACATTTTTTATTTATTTTGTTTTTTCTTTTAACAATGAAATTGAAAATACTTGGTATCATGTCCACTTAAACAATATCCAAAGCTTGAATATGAGATTAGTATTACAAGATACTATTTGAAATCCTTTTAGTTGTTTTGTGTTAAAATATTTTCATGGCTATTAGAAAATTTTACTTTGATGTTGTTATTTGAGCACATTGTCCATATATACTTGACCAAGTTCATGCATTAGAGAATGAAATGTTGTTGTGAATAAAAAAACAAGGATTAGACATCACACTTCATATTATTTTTTTCACAAGTTATCTACAGCCTTAGTTTTTTAGCATGTAACTTAGTAGGCATGATTGTGCCTAAGATTTTTATAAATGTTGAATACTGTGTTACTAAGGTGTTCTTTTCTATGGTGACATTTTATTTACTTTATTTATACATGTCATCTAGACACATAGTGGCCACTATCTCCCAACTAAAGGAAAACAAGTTCAAGTTTATTTCTTTTATGGGGAAAAATGACATTGACATTGTTGATGTTGAGGTATGTGTCATATAAATATTTTATAGTATACTTTAATTTATATTCCAATATTCATATTCTTTCATGTCTTATAATATGCATTGTATCTTCTTTCGTTGTCAGGAAAGGAACTCAGTATTGATGGTAAGAAGCAGGAATTGAAGAAAGAGAACAATAACACTAGAGCGACAAATGCAAAAAGAGAGTGAGAAGAGAACCGGTCAAGTGATACCCTTATAGCCAATATCTAGCATAAGACACACACATAGAGATGGATGGTCAAGTCTTGAGAGTTGGCGAATTCACTTGCAATGTCTTGAAAACATAGTGATAATGTTTTGAAGTAATGAAACAATATTTCATGTGTAAATTGTGGTCTAACCAATATTATGTTGGAAACTCATATTGTAATACTTGATATTTTATGTGATATAATTTATGTGGTTGGAATTGTTTATAGTTGCACTTGATATTATTTAGTATTTTAATTAATATATGTAACTTTGCATTTTAATATTAGATGAACATGCACATTGTATAACATTTTTTATTTTAATTTTTAATTTAGTCGCAAAATCATACTAATCAATTTATTTGGATTAATAATGAACACATAAAATTAATCTAAAACTACTAAATTGGTATTTTATATCGATTAGTCATTTATAATGATTATTAATGAAAGTAAATGAAATTAATATAAATTACTAAATTAGTCGTTGATATAATGAATATGAAACTACAAAAAAAATATAAATGACTACTACAAATGATAAGTTTGTGATTACTAATGATGACTAAATTTTGCACATATACGACTATTAGTAGCTAATTTACAATATCTTATAACACAACCAAAATTTAGTCATGTTTTTTTGGTCATTAATTGGTTTTAAGTGATAACTAAAATTTGCATATATATGACTATTAGTAGCTAATTTACAATATCTTATAACGTGATCAACATTTTAGTCATATTTCTTTGGTCATTAATTAGTTTTCTCGAGTGATCATATAGTAATAAATTTTGTTATATATTTGGTCATCAATTGTGGCAATTAATGATTAAATCAATGACTAGATTAATGACCAAATTTATGGCTGAATATATTACTAGACGATAAAATTGAGACAACCAATTAATGACTAAGCTAAAAATGACTAAAAGTTGGTCACATTATAAAATACTATAAATTAGCTACTATTATTCACAGACTGGAAAATGGTCATTTGTATGCAAATTTTAGCCATTTTGTACTAGTGGATGATCAAGAACCTGGTTTTTATGTAGTTTTCAATTTCTCTGATACCATGTAAAATAACTCGAAATTTGCAGCTGCTAGAGAAATCACACTGAAATCAATAGATAAATTTCTTCCAATAAATTCTATAGGAGGAAAACCAAAAATATAAATACATGCAATCATTCAATCACAATGCACAAAGTTTTTTCTGTGGAACCCAGCTAGGAAAATCACCTCCTCTATTTGTATGATATCAGATGAGAACAATGATCAATTACAATGACTGCTTCAATACTTGAAGTTCAATTTGCACTACAATTTTTATATCCTCCTCACTCTACTCTAGGTAATAATTAGCTAAAATAGGCCTCCTACTTGCTCCTATTTCCTTGTGCAATTTCCACTCCTAAAGAATAGGGAAAGCTCATATTTCCTTGTGCAAATCCTAAGAGAATAAGCTCACCTGCATGCACAAAATCTATACACTCATCATTATACAATAACAATTATAGTATGTCTTTTCCCTCCAACTTCACTAGGAAATTCGAATTGCATGCATGACTAGGGCTATTTTTAGTAAATGAACTAGTGAAATGAGAGCCAGTTGAGTTTTCAACAATTCCACAACTCAATCCAAATCCTAACTGACTCTATTCTAGACTAGAGCTCAGTCAACTGTCAAGCACTAAATATAATAGCACTAAATAGCTCAAAATTAGCCATCAACATGTACACAACTCTACTACTTTCCCACAAACTCGACTTGACTAACTTAACTGAGTGATTTGGCCATGTCACTCCTAGTATTTTCTTATCAACTTATCATGCTTGAATTTCAATTCGAATTTCCTCATTTGACTAAGGCACAAGTAAAATGAAGTGTTTTCTTGCTACAATTTAACAGTGAAGACAGTTGTAAGGAAACAAGAATAAAAAATAATTAATCAAATCTAAAATTTCAATGTGCTAATATAAAACTGATAATTTTGGTAACCTCAATCAATGGATCTCACCGGTGATGGAATGGTTATGCATCTTTATAAAGAATACCTAGGCCCTTGGAATTGAAATTGTCTTCATTCCCTAAAACTTGAATGAGCCCATGTATGACAGGCAATATTTTATTAAGAAATATCTAAAAATGACCACATAGTGGTCTATCTTTTTATGGAAAGTTTTGTCACCCTCTCCAAAATTTGTTTTCAGTTGTCAAAAGGGTGCAAAAGGGGAGAAATGCTTGCAGTCATCTCCCAAACTGTAGAAGCACTCAAAGCTAAATCGATCACCCTCCATTTCATATTTCTCAGAATGAGGAATCTAACGGTATGTGGAAGTCTGAAAATAGACTTTTGGATCAAAAGATATGGCCAGTTGAAGTTCAAGGGTTTTGTTTCCTTTGAAAGAAAAGAAAGAAGAACATATGGAGGTTTGGGAGAATGTTGCAAATTGCAATCAGGGTTTTTTAAAAGCAACAGTAGGGGAGGGCAGAGAAAACCAACGATCAATGATCACCGATATCATATATTGTAGTTCTAAGGTATAGTGTATAATGCTTATCGAAGGTTCCAACGATACCACATATCGATGATCGCAAATGTCATAGGACAAACAATGGGGTTATCATCGATATCCCAAATCAGATATCGAAGGTCCCGACAATATGGAAAAGTCCACTATAAAGAAATTTCACGAGGGGGAGGGGGGGTGGAAGGGTCGACAGTGTAAAATCCCTGGGATTGCCTCGAAAAATGTGAATAAAGGAATTCAACGCAAAACCAAGGGTGGTTGGAGCTTTTCTCTAACCTCAAACTAGACATGTGGCTGCATAAGATTAGCTTCAATAAGTGACACATGGAGGCAGATGATTGGATCCAATAAAGACACGGGGAAAATAACATCATCACGATGTGGAAGTACGAATGACACATGGTAGTGATGATGTCACTAATCGGCAATCGACAATTGCAGCGTGTTGTGCATCAAAAGGAAATCGCCAATTGTGAACCTCCAATTTGGGGGCTCCGATAAGGGGGCTAGCCTATGGTCATGGGAGAGTGAGAAACCAAAGGCTAAGCATGGAAGGTGGTCAGAAATCACAAAAACCTAATATCACATCACTCCAAGTTAAAGCCTTGATTTAGAAACGCTGAATGAGGAGCTCTGATATGTGGGCTAGCATATGATCAAGAAGGACTCTACGAACCAACGATAGAGGATAGTGTACAAAGGAATGATAGCCTTGGGAGGAGTCTAAACTCCTTAGCACCTTAAGGCTAAGCCCTTGGTCATAGCCCTAGGTCATATGATGAGAACTGTAATAAGGCGCTAACCAAAGGGGGCCAAGGGACACCAGAGCTCACTATTTTGTAATGTTTTAAGAGTAAGTGTCCTGATACAACAATGCCCCAATAGTATCATACAGGGCTTTGAAGGCAGATGGGTCAACAGTTGAGGCATTGAATGAAGGCGTGGAGTAGTGGGAAATCGATATGGGTTGATCTTGTGGAAGCCTCTGTAACAAGAAACCTAGGACAACAATAGTCACAGTTATGAATTTGACTATTTTTCTTACACGACTTGAGAGAGTAAATGGAGATATGGGACTCAGAAAGACTTAATGGATCACCATGGAGCTCCACTCACTCATATTGTGAAGGAATTCCAAGACAATCTCTAGTTCTACTATGAAACAAGAAAACACAGTTGATCGCTAGCAATTCTAGAGAGTGGAGAAGTACGAAAGTTAAGGATAAAGTGCCAGGAACCGGCTAAGAAACAGGAGAAGAACACCAAGGAAAATATGTGGCATGATCAGGGGCAATCTCAGAAATGGCATAGGGATACTTCCTCCATCATCTTTATGTTTTCCTTGTTTTTATTATTCTGTAATTTTTGTTTATTTTCAAGAAAGAAATCAAATCCTTGGGAAACATTTTGGGTAGCAGGAGATCGTTGTCGAGACAACTAGTAAATGGGAAAATGGGCCCTTAACTAAGAAATTTTGTAACTGTTAACGCAAGATTTCCCTCTCCTTATAAAAGGTAGGAAGAAATTCTTATCAATGGTTCAGAATCCTAAAGAGTAACTACATGTTAGTTTTTAGATTGTATGACTTCAAGATATGCATCTATCAGAATATTAATGAAATAGTGGTGATTCCTACTTTGAGTACTATAGTATGTTACCTCTCTGTTTAAATTCCATTATGTTCATGTTCCCTCTCTGATTTCATATAATTGTAGTTGCCAGAAATTTTTCATAATTTCTTCCAGATTCATTTGTATTAACTCGTTAATGCACATGCCTGTATGGATATTTGAGATTATATCTTTAAAATTGTGCTCCATGAATCATCGCCCCTAATCCTTCTTCATCGGTTATGTCTATCTTTAACTCAGATAAGTGTATAATTATTGACGTTTCAAGCTCTATATGATGAGTTATTCTATCTCCTTATCTTCTTCCATTGCTCTCCTAAAGCTAATTAAAATGTAGGACCTCAAACTACTTGGCCTCCGCTATTTTATACATATATTTCTTTGCATTGTATATGTGAAGGAGTACCAAGAGATACATGGATTATGTCTTTAGTTGAATGAACCAACCCATGTTATTTATTATATATATGTATATATGTGTACAAAATGTATGTGATGTCTGTAGTTTCTTGAGAATCATACGAGACGTAAATTCTAGATGTTCCAAGCACTAGCCTTATAAGCAATTTGAGGTTGTCTCTGGAAGCAACAACATATTTTGGTGCCATTTCCGGGGATCGAATTGAAGGATTTTTCCCCTAGGATACGACAATTCAAGAAATCTTTGTATAGGTGAGCAAAGACATTTTGATTTCATCCTCATCACCTTGGAGACTCCACATTTCTCATTATCATTTATCAACATGGATTTTAGAAAGCCTCACACTTGCTCAAATACCTCTCAGAAGAAAACCCAATCTGTATCTAACCTAAAGAAGCTAATTTTTAGGAGAGTCTGGAAGGAGACAACTCTTGTTACCAATGCTATTGTCTCATCATTCTTTGAATATTCTTCATCCATATCCTAACACGTTGTCATTCACTACTCAGATTTTACTCCTAAGGTCCTTACATACCTTGCTCTCAGTCTAGCTACTCCAACCACTGTGGTTTTGGCCCAAGTTCCTCTAGAAAATATCAATCCCCCTCCATCAATCCAAATGGTTGTTCTGGGTTTCTTATTGAATATATATGCCCCTCTTGATTTACCTCAACCCCTAAGTTCTATGCCTCAGGAATACCTAAATCTTTTGCCTAGGTTCAATGGAGAATATGAAAACACTGCACAGAGACACATTGAATCCTTCTTTTCTTTTGTTGAGAATCTAAATGTTGAACAACTAGATATTGTCGTGAGACTCTTTCTGCAATCCCTTGATGGAGAAGCTAGAAAATGGTTTAAATCCCTACCTAATGCATCCATCACCACTTGGGAAGATCTTGAAAAATACCTCACACAAAAATGGGGTGAAAAGAAAGATCATGAGTATATCCTCACAGAGTTCAATGTTATAAGGAAGAAGCCAAAACAAGATATTTCAGAATTCATAAAAAGGTTCAACAAGCAATATAATAACCTACCTATTGAGATAAAGCCTCCTCAAGCTGCTGCTCACGTAGTATTTGTGGGATCCTTTGAGTCTAAATTTGGTTTTACCCTAAGAGAGAGGAAGTATCACACTTTGGGTCAGCTCCAAGTTGATGTTGTTGAGGTAGAAGCAAATTTCACCTCGGTAGGGAAGTCAAGAGGAAATAATGAACCTACTAAGAAAAAGGGGAAAGAGGAAATATCCTCCTCTGGTCAAGCTAAAGAATTACCAGATCTAAAGTGGGAGGAAATGGATAAGCTCATTAAGAGTTTATCACATAAGGTGGTGAAGATTGAGCTTGAGAACAAGAGTCTCCCAAAGCAGAATGATCAAGGTAACAATCAAGGCTATAACCCGCAGTATAGAAGACCACCATTGTAGATACTTCAAAGGGAAAGAAAAGACCAACTCGATCAGATCCCTCCTCCTATATATTTAGAAGATGATCCTGATGAACAACCACCATATACGCATGAGATGAAGGGAAAATTGTATTCCTCCTTCTCTGAAGGAGAACAGGAAAACATGGCTCACTAAGAGACATGTCATGATAGAGAAGCAATAGTAAATGAGGAGGACATAGGCGATTATTGTAAACAATTTACGGATTTCATGTAAGCACAACTACATCAAAGGCATGATCTAAGATCTTTGAGAAAGAGGTTGAGGGAAAATAAAGAACAAGAGGGGAACTACTCCCCAAGATATTCCCCCAGTGCGAGATAAAGGGAAAGGGAGGCTAAATCCTGACTTTTCCAAAGTAAAATTCTACTTAAATAAGGAATACAATAGCTCTGAGGAACACACAAAAGGGAAGGCACATGTTCTGATGGAAAATATCGGTGATAAGGAAGGAGAAGTAGAGCTTGGAGGCATAGACAAAGGCCAATCTGCATTCAATCTTAAGAAGGAACTTGAAAAGGTAAAGATTTATGTTCCTCTAATTGAACATCTAAAACAACCCACTTATAAATCCCAAGTCTCTTAGTTCATGCTTCCATCCACCTCAACACTAACCAGGACTGTTTAAACCTTCAAGAAGAAATACCAAATGTTGTCTTTGGGCCTCATGTCGAAGAACTTTATCCTTCCACTGCACCCTTCTATGTGACCCTAGCAATTCATGACCTCTTATTGAATAATTGTATGTTGGACTTGGGAGCCTCGCATAACCTCATGCCCTTAGCTGTGATGGAACAATTTGTCTTACATATCACTAAACCCTACAAGGACCAATACACCTTTGACTCTAAGATGGTCAAATGCTTGGGAATGATAAATTATCTAATGGTGAACCTGGCTTAGATCCCTGTGAAGAGCGTAGTGATAGACATAGTAATGGAAGATATTCATCCTCGATTTGGCATGTTCCTATCAAAGTCTTGGGGTTCCAAGGTGGGGGGTCATATTAATTCAGATCTAACTTATTCCACTATTCCCAATTTTGGAGGCAAAGAAAGGAGGTTATACAAAGATTCCAGATTCATAAGAACTATGACCCCAACTGAAGGTTCCAAGAATTATCCTGTGTATGGAAATGAAAGTGATCTCTCCTACTTGTTCCTAGAAGAATATGATACCATTTCAAAAGAAACAAAAGTACATCTAACGATGTAGTTAGATGAGCAACACAAAGATAAAAACAATGTATGGAAATTATACTTTGATGGAGCGAATTCCAAAGAGGGAAATGGAGCAGGGGTATTGATGGTATATCCTAAGGGTAGCTTGATACCCCTCTCATTCAAGATGAAGTTCGAGGAAACCAACAACATACTAGAGTATGAAGCATTTCTCCTTGGGATGCAAACAACAAGGAACATGAATATTGAATTCTTAACTGTGCATGGAGACTCCAAGCTGATTGTAAAGCAGATCATAAATCAATGTTAGGCGAAACACCCTAGTTTGAGGACCTACCGGAATGAAGTTTTGCATCTAATTAATAAATTCTTCCTCACCATTAACATCCAATTTCTACCCAAGGAAGGAAACATAATGGCCACTTCCCTTGTTGTAGTAGCGAGCAATTTCAAAACTCCTCAGAATCCACTCCTCAGGTATGAGGTGGAGGTCAAACACAGACCCTCCATACCTGATAATGTCAAGCTCTGGAAGGTATTTGAGGACGATGAGTAGATCAAATGACTTATAGAATTAGTTGGGGAGTTCACTAGCTCAACTATTGATCAAGGAGAGGAAAAAGAGGCAGATGAAGAACCAACTTCATGGGAAAACACAATGGCTAGACAAAAAATTCTACAACTGAAAGGGAATACTATTCCTTGTGGGCTAGTTCCACTAGAAAGATTATTTAACAAGAATGTTGTAGCCTCCAAACCAATGGCTCTGGATATGGATGAACAAGTAGAAGATTGCAATATCGGCTCAGAAGATGAAGCCTAGATCGTCAGACTATCAAAATGAATCCCCTCCCAATATAAACAAAGGTATTTAACTCTCTTCAAAATCTATAAGGATGTTTTTTCTTGGTCTTGTGAAGATTTAAAAGCATTTGATACTAGCACCATACAACATAAGATTCCTTTAAAGAGTGGAATAAAACCATGCAAGCAAAATCTCAGGCAGATTAATCCACTCTTACTCCCCTCTATTGAAAAGGAAGTGAGGAAACTTCTACAGGCTAAAATCATAGTTCCTTTAAGGTACTCACAGTGGGTGGCCAACCTAGCCCCAATCCGGAAAAAGAATGGATAAATAAGGTTATGTGTATATTTTCAAAACCTTAACACGACATTATTGAAGGACAACTACCCGATTCCTAAGATTACATATTGCAGAAGGTGGTTGGATCAATTATAATGTCCATGTTAGATGGGTTCTCTAGTTACAACCAGGTGGCAGTCCACCCTGATGATTAGAAGAATACTACTTTCACCACCCCCTGGGGAACTTTCATGTATGCTCACATGCCTTTCAATCTTATTAATGCAGGGGCCATGCTTCAAAGATATATGGATATAGATTTTGTAGGGGAGAAATATAAGTTTGTAGAGATATATCTAGACGATATCGCATTCTTCTCCAAGATCGATGAATAACACATCCTCCACTTGAAGCTCACCTTTGATAAATGTAGGAGGTGTGGACTATCTCTAAATCCCAAGAAATCTCAATTTTCCCTAAGTGAGGGGAAATCACTGGGACACATAGTAGCATAAGAAGGAGTGAAGATCGATCCTAAGTGAGTCAAAGCTACCAATCACATTCCTCTACCCAGGAATAAGAAGGAGGTCTAAGATTTTTTAGGTAGAATTAATTTCTTGAGAAGGTTCATACCCAACTATGCAGAAATAGTGAAGGGTATTAAAGATATGATAAAAAATGAAAATGAAGTCAAATGGAGCCCTACCTCTCAATATTCTTTTATTAGAATTAAAGAAGCTTTCACTGAAGCACTAGTACTAGTCAATTGTCACTACTCCACACTTTTTTATATATTTTGTTTTTCTTATCCACATACTATTGCGGCAATTCTTCTACAAAAGAATAAAGATGATTATGAGCAGCCCATTGCCTTCTTTAGCCAAGTCTTGAGGGATGTTGAGCTGAAATATAAAAACTTGGAGAAATAAACCTATCCACTAGTCAAAGCTTTGAAAGCATTTTGAGTGTATGTACTATAGTCAGAAATCACAACATTTGTCCCAAAGACAGTGGCCAAGATTATCATAATCTAATTGCCAAGATTTGAGAATAAACCTGATAATAGTGGAAGGCAGAAGAGAAGTTCAACGGAATGGGATTAAAACTTTAGAGCTAAATATTTGTGCTAAATATGAGGAATCACCCTAGTATAAGAATATCATCCATTATCTCTTTTTCCTGAGGTGCCCACTAGGGATGGATAAATCTAAATACAGAACTCTAAGACTGCAAGCTCAAAAATATATCATATCCAATGGGAAAATCTATTGGAAGGACTCGATGGGAGTTTTTCTATTATGTTTGGTAGCAGGCGAGACTCATAAAGTGATTGAAGACTTTCATGGAGGAGTTTGTGGAGGTCATTATAGCTAGAAGACCACAACTCACAAAATCCTCAAAGAAGGATTCTACTAGCCTACACTATTTGGAAATGTCCATTCCCAAGTCAAGTCATGTCAGAAGTGCCAAGTCTTTACTCAGAGACAACGACTTTCTCCTCTCCCCCTGATTCTAGTTCATGTGGAACAACCCTTCAGGGAGTGGGGACTAGACTTCATAGGAGAGATAAACCCACATTAAGTGGATATTAACGGACACAAATTATTTCACCAAGTGGGTAGAATCCATCCCAGCCATAAACGCTACAGACTCAGTGGTAATTAATTTTATGGAGGAAAACATATTATCACGTTTTGGTTGCCCTATCAAAATCACCATTGACAATAAGGAAGTCTTCAAATCTGCAAAATTCATCAGCTTTTGTCAGAAATTCAATATCATCCTCACGCACTCCACTACCTAATATCCTCAAGGTAATAGCTTAGCCGAGTCCTCAAGCAAAATTGTGGTGAGAGTGCTGAAGAAGACCTCACCGAGAATCAGAGTAACTGGGACACCCAATTGAAGCTTTCTCTCTTGCCTAACCGAGTGACTCCTAGATGATCCACTGGAAAATCACCTTTCGAGCTAGTGTATGGATAGGTTGCAATATTCAAAATCCAATTGGCAATGTTAGTGGTAAAGATACTGAAGGAAGCTGAGAATGAGCCAAGTGCTTTGACACGAAGGACAAACCAACTGGTTGAACTTCATGAAAACAGAGAATAGGTGGGGGCTAAATTGACAAATTACCAATAGAAGATGAAATCCTTATTTGATAAGAAGGCCAAGGATCGACCTCTTCAACTAGGAGATTTATTTCTCCAATGGGATGTCTAACAGGAAGAAAAAGGAAAACATGGAAAATTCAATCCTCTTTGGTTTGACCATTTCAAAATTTTAGAAGAGAAAGGAAGTAATATGTACTTGGTCGAAAATCGGGACGGTGAATCATTGGAGCTGCCAGTAAATGGTTAGTTCCTTAAACTCTATTTCCAGAATTAAAGGTACCTATCTTACACTCATTGTAAATATTAATGTGTGTATTGTAATTATCATATGAAATTTCCAGTTTTCTGTTCAAAATTCCACTTTCACAAAGTTATCATTTGTTTAGAAAAGACTCCATGCCCAAAAAGAGAATTTCACAGATTGCAAGTTCTCAGCACCTTGCTAGCAAGGAACTGTTTCTAGGTGAAGCCAATGTTGTCACCCTCTGCAAAATTTGTTTTTAGTTGTCATAAGAGTGCAAAAGGTGAAAAAATATCGCAGTCATCTCCTAAACCATAGAAGAAATCAAAGCTAAATCAGACCCCATCCATTGCATAGTGCTTGAACAAGCTTTCTAACGGTATGTGGAAGTTCGAAAATGGACTTCTGGATTAGAAGATATGGCCAGTTGAAGTTCATAGGGTTTGTTTCCTTTGAAAGGAATGAAAGAAGAACATATCAAAGGTTTGGGAGCATGTCGCATATCAAAATCAAAGTATTTTGAAAGTAGCAGCAGGGGAGGGTAGAGAAAATCAGTGATCAACGATTGCCAATATCGGAGATTAGAGGTCTAAGGCATAGCATATAGTGCTTATTGGAGGTTCCAGTGATAACGCATATCAACAATCGTAAATGTCATAGGACTAGCGGCAGAGTGATCGCCAATATCACAAATTAGAGATCAGATGTCCCAATGATCTAGAAAAGTACATTATAAAGAAATTGTGAAGGGGGGGGGGGGGGAGGGCCAACAATGTTAAAATTCCTGGGATTGCCTTGAAACTGTGATAAAGGAATTCAACACAAAACCAAGGGTGGATGGGCCTTTTCTCTCTCCTTGAACTAGACACATGGCTACATAGAATTAGCTCTGATAAGTGACACATGGTGGCACATGATTGGATCCAATAAAGACACGGGGTAGCTAACATCATTATGATGTGGAAGTATGAACGACATGTGGCAGTGATGACGTCACTAATTGGAAATCAAAAATCGACAGTCGCAGCGTGTTGTGCATCAAAATGAAATTTCCAATTGTGAACCTCCAATTAGGGGTATCTGATAAGGGGGTTGGCCTATGGTCATGGGAGAGTGAGGAACCAGAGGCTAAGCATGGAAGGTGGTCAGTGATCAGAGAAACCTATATCGCATCACTCCAAGTTAAAGTCCCCATTTACAAAGGTCGAATATGTGGGCTAGCATATTGTTAAGAAGGACTTCACGAACTAGTGGTAGATGATAGTGTACAATGGAATGATAGCCCCAAGAGGAGTCTAAAGGCCTTAACACCTTAGGGCTAATCCCTTGGTCATATCCCCCAGTCATATCATGAGAACTGCAATAAGGTGCTAAACCAAAGGGGGCCAACGGACACCATAGCTCACTTTTTTGTAATGTTTTAAGAGTAAAAGTCTCGATACAATAATGCCCCAATAGTATGGTACAGGGCTTTGAAGGTGGATGGGTGGAAAGTTGAGGCATTGAATGAAGGCATGGAGCAATGGGAAATCAATATGGGTTGATCCTGTGGAAGCCTCTGTAAAAAGAAACCCAGGACAACAACAGCCACAATGATGAATTTAACTATTTCTCTTACACGACTTTAGAGAGTAAATGGAGATATGAGACTTAGAAAGACTTAATTTCTCATCATGGAGCTCCACTTAGTCATATTGTGAAGGACTACCAGGACAATCTCTGGTTCTACTATGGAACAAGCAAACATAGTTGATCGCTACCAACTCCAGAGAGTGGAGAAGCTAGGCAGTTAAGGTGAAAGTGATAGGAACTAGCCGAGCAGCAGGAGAAGCACACCAAGGCAAAGACGTGGCTCGATTAGGGGAAATCTCAGAAAAATAATAGGGATACTTCCTCCATCATCTTTCCATTTTCCTTTTTTTATTATTCTATAATTTCTGTTTTTTTTCAAGAAAGGAATCAATTCCTTGGGAATCATTTTGGGCAACAGGAGATCGCCATCGAGATAGCTAGTCATTGGGACAACGGGCCCTTAACTGAGATATTTTGTAACTATTAACGTAATATTTCCCTCTCCTTATAAAAGGGAGGAAGAAACACTTATCAATGGTTCAGAATCCTAAAGAATAACTACATGTTATTTTTGAGACCGTATGACTTCAAGATATGCATATATTAGAATATTAATGAAATAGTGGTGATTCCTCCTTCGAGTACTACAATATCTTACTTCTCAGTTTAAATTCCATTATGTTCATGTTTCCTCTCTGATTTCATGTAATTGTAGCTATTAGAAATGTTTCATAAGGTCTTCCATATTCATTTGTATTAACTCATTAATGCACATGCTTGTATGGATTTTTGAGATTATATCTTTAAAATTGTGCTCCATGAATCATCGCACCCAATCCTTCTTCACCCATTATGTCTATCTTTAACTCAGATAATTGTAGAATTCTTGATTTTTAAAGCTCTATATGATGAGTTATTATATCTCCTTATCTTCTTTCATTGCTCTGCTAAAGATAATTAAACTGTAGGACATCGAACTACTTGGCCTCTGCTAGTTTATACATATATTTCTGTGTGTTTTATATGTGAAAGAGTACCAAGAGATACATGGATTATGTCTTTAGATGAATGAACCAACCCATGTTGTTTATTATATATATGTATATATGTGTACAAAATGTATGTGATGTCTCCGGTTTCTTGAGAATCATATGAGACACATAAATTCTATATGTTCCTAGCACTAGTCTTGTAAGCAATCTGAGGCTGTCTCTGGAAGCGACAACAACAAGTTTACATGGGTCAATCATGAAAATATTATGAGGGAAGATGAATGTCTAAAGCATCAAAATTCTTTGGAAAACTCTGTGACTAGGAACAATGTAGTCGATTACAAGTCTACTGTTAGGGAGAAGAAGTTAAATTTAACTTAACTCTGAGACAAATTCATTGTTTTCAGCGAATTTCATTTCAGAAAATATCTTGGCGTCATTTTGATAAGTATATAGAGCCAACTTACGTGCCATATACTATGGATAAAGATAATTTAATGCCACATATTTAATATTTTTAAGTATGGTATACTTATTTATCACACACAAGTATTTCTTTAATGCAATTGACATTTACACATATGATTGTTTGGTCTAAGTATGTTTTATATTTATTATTTACATTATATTCAAGTAAGTAACAATCATTGATCACTTACATTGCATTCTATTAATTAATATTGATTAATTTTTCAATAATTACACTATATTTATTGTTTTAATAATATAGTATAGTGAGGAGACTTTGTGGTATGTCATGGCTTCCTCTTCTTCACATAGGTTTTGCATCTTCTTTGTTGGTCACTGTAGTGAAGCATCCACTTACTTGAATATATATGGGGCCTATCTCGTGCTCTCCTTATATATTTATGCCCAAAGACTTGTTTTATTCTGAGATGTTATGATTGCATACGAATAGGGACAATGTATACATTTATCACAGATTTGCAAATGATTTATGTTGACTATGCAGTGTATACTTTTAATTTCTAGAGACTTGTGCTTAATGAATGCATGTGTGATACAAATAGAAGAAGTGTGTGCAAAGATAGAGGAATAAATATGACAAGATGACAAAATGTATGTATATTTTGGTCTAAATCAATAGGTCATTAATGCATAATGTAGTCGAGGACCCATAAAATGATTGTTAATTGGCCATTTGTAAACTTTACAGGGATTCTCATCTGATGGAGCTTGTTCCTATAGATTTTCCTACTAATAACTCCCATTACGATGGGTATTATTTTACCCTTGACCTCATTATTGTTTGACATAACACTTAGATGACATACATGTTGACATTTTCCTTATTTTTTTTAAGATTAATACTTTTGAATTTTGGGCAAAACTGATGAACCACATATTTGATTTTGTTTTTTTATTTTTTTATTCTGTTTTTAGTAAAATTATCTGAAAAATCAATAAATAAAAAAGGGTTGCGAATCAATATTAACCTCACTTGCAAAAAATCTATATGAAAGCATGGAAGAAACATCCACAACTAGCATTGTTTACTTGAGCCTTCAATTTACCAAATATCTTGGGCTTTCACTGGGTTGTTTGGAATCACCCAAGGCCAAACTTAGAGGATGTGGCAATGAACTTCAACTTGATTTCCTCCAAGACAACACTAGAAGTCTATTTCAACAACGACTGTTGCAAATCCACTGATCATAATGTAATGATATTTTTCCATAGTATAATGAGAGAAACCACG
The DNA here is from genome assembly GCA_000404065.3 of Pinus taeda. Classification (NCBI taxonomy): domain Eukaryota; kingdom Viridiplantae; phylum Streptophyta; class Pinopsida; order Pinales; family Pinaceae; genus Pinus; species Pinus taeda. Next base: position 190,474 of record APFE031172874.1, read on the forward strand.
CACTGGTGTTATATCCTTCTTAGTCCTATCAATTTAGTCATTTCCTTGTGGGATTCCTGATCTGCCTTGCCAATCTTGTAGATCTTCTTATTCATCTCTGTACGATGAAGGTGACCATTCCGACTACCCTAGAAATAGTGATGCCAAGCACCAATACAAGTTACCTTACAAAATCACCTATGAGGTTTTCAGGGAAATCTTGTAACACCCCACCTGTCTTTGATTTTATTAAAAAAGAACCATTATTTCATTTTAATCTACTGAATGAGAATAATTTTTGTTATAGTTACCATTATTTGATTTTTATTTTAACTAAATCTAGAGTGGCTTTGGTATAACTACAAATCGTTATTATTTCATTTTAATTTATAGCGTGTAAAGAGTCATTGGTATAGTTATAATTATTTGATTGTAATTCAATTAATGCTTTGTCTTTATTGGTAAATGGCCTTGCACCTACACTGGGTTTAATCAAAACTGAAATACCATGAGATGACATGGTTAGTTTCATCAGCCCCAACAATATATATTTTCCTTTGGATCTCTATGAATAAATCAATCTTACCATTTCCATTCAACAAAAAATATTTGTGTTTTCTATTACAGGAAAAAATTGTAAATACATTAATTGACATTAGCGTTCTTGATTTTTGTCTATACATATGAGTGCTTGTATAAATCAAACCATGTTGTGGCAATGCGCAAAAAGAAAAAGGCAGTGACATTACCATAACCTGGATCTTATTTATATCTATTTTTAAGAAAGTTAAAGTTTTGATTAATCTATAAGCATTTCTAGAAAATCAAGAAAAAATAAAAGTGAAGCGAAATACTAGAACAATTTTTTTAACATAAATGAAATTTTAAATATAATGAAACCCAAACCATATCTCAAAATTTAAAAAGAAATTGGTCAACCATTAAATTAACTTATTCCCTTTACAAATAATGTGATTCACAACATTTCATAATTCTATATTTGGAAAAACTGGAATCTTATTACCATGCCACAAATAGGTAGTAACCCATTTGATTCACGTTGACCTTCAATTAGTTTGGTAGCTGACCAAAAATTAAACAAGATTTCACAAAGTTAAATAGAGTATTTGATTTTATTTTTGTTTCTAATTAATTTAATGTATTTATTTACATTTCATTTGATTACAATCTTATTGTGCCATCATTGTACTTTGCACTATAACAGTGAGTCGTCAACTCATTCAATGGAAATGGTATCACATTTCAGTCTGTAATTCTAAAAACAGAATGTGTGATATTAATAAACGATAGTAAATACCAAATCGGGAATTGACATTTATGGGTAACCAAAGGAAATCAATATAGATAATTACAGACTCCATTACCTTTTCCAGAGGCTATACATCAATGCCAATCCATGGACATAGTACTTGTATCTATGTTGTAGTTTTCATATTCTGGGGGTTCTTCCCATGTAATATCCATGCAACAAACTAGCATCTCAACCATATCCACCGGGGAGGTAATGTATTGCATCTTTAGTATTGGCATGGAACAAATTACTTTTGGATTTACTATGACAAGCACCATGCTCAACTGACACAAGAACACATGGATTTCCATATTTATTGGATATTGTCCATGCTGCAATACAACACATGACATAATTCGCACAATAACATGACTTTCATGACTTATTGGATTTTCTCCATGCTACCATACAAATAAGACAATTATTGTAACATAGGTACACACTCCACGCTGACACATTACACATGGCTTTTGCATTTACTCCATAATACTACCCCATAGGTACACACTCCACGCTGACACATTACACATGGCTTTTGCATTTACTCCATAATACAGGTAGTATTAACTATAAGATATTATCATAAATATTATGTAAAATTTTATTAATTTAGATTTTATTTGATAAATTGTGCCAAAGTTTTATTAATTTAGAATTTGTCATAAAATTTAATGTAACAATTTTTATCCCCACAATGGGTTCTTATTTACTATCTTTTGCTCTTCAATCTTCATTATAGTATATCGTTTTCTCTTCTCCTTGCAATAAAGGATCCAACCAATTTGTACCATTTTTAATTATTTTATTTACAAAATTTTATAATATTTACTTTATTAAAAATTGTGTTCCATATCCAAAGTACAATCCAACTTGATTCCGCAACTCCAGTTTCTTCATTAAAACCTATAAATTTATTTTACCGTTCCTGTTTGAGATTTATTATGCTATTTTTACATTGCCTTTTCCCTAATAACAAACATTAACGTTTCCCAGTTATGGAAATATAAAAGAGCAAAAATATTACACCATAAAAAAATATTTTATTGTTCTTGTTTGAGGCTTCCTAGTTTATTTTGTAATGATGGTTTTACCATCAATCATCACCAGATCGTGCATTTGCAGCACTGTGCCAAATCTCTTTTGTATTGATGACTATACATCAAGAAATATTGGGAACTGTCCACTAGTTGCACAATTATTCGATTATACGTTTAGTCTCTTGCTCACACAATCCATATTGTTTTGGTCAGCTACATCATGTAGCCTGACATTGGCTTCAACATTTATTGTGGAATATTTATGTAGTATCATAAATTGGCACATTGCTATGATTTTGATTGTTATAGGATCATCCACTGTGTGTTAAACATTTATTAGAAAATTTGTAGTATTTCTAGCTCAATGAAAGAAACTATCAACGTTAACTTATTAGTGTTGTGGATAAATACTAGTGCAGATTCGACACCACTTTGAGATGGGTCCAACAAGGTCTGGAATGAAGTAAAAGCATGAAGTCTGAACTGTCGATGCATTACACGTAATTTGAAAATATTGTTTGACTATGTGTTAAGCACTTGTTTGGTTTGGCAGTTGGCCACTTACTAAGCGAGACTATTTGTACAGGAACTGTAGGACTATTGTGCACGAACGAGATATTTGTATGGAAGCTTGGATAACGAATAGTTTATTACTATAGATGTACCTAGATATTTGTATGGAAGCTTGACCAGTGAATAGTTTATTAATATAGGCGTAGCTTTAAGAAGCAGAATATTTCAAATCAGTCCCAACCCCAAGTTTTCCAAACGTGTAACAATTTATGAGTATTATTATGCGACTTGGATGATGGCATTTCCGCTGCCTTTTAAGTACGGTTGGTTTGTAACGCAAACGAAACCCCTTTTTTTATATAGGATTCTTAAACCAAGTGGAGTTTAGTTGAAGGTTTTATAAAGCAATAGGAGGTATATTTTTTTATTTACAGTCCAAAGAATCGAGGCGAAAGGGATGTGAGAGAGGAAAGAAACCTTAATCACTTTGCAAATTGTCTCTCCAAATTCCAACTAAAATCAATCCCAACCCACACGAGCATCAATCAAATCATTTGGTTCATGCATCCTATGCATGCTAATCAATAATGATGATGTATGGGCATGTGGTGCTCATCAACAAAAAAACATAACATTGTCATG
>APFE031172874.1:194342-226638 GCA_000404065.3 Pinus taeda
TTAGGTTATTATTTTGAAAGTTTTGGTGCATTCATAGATGTATGAGTTTTTCCTAAGTTGTCCAAGTGTTGTTTCTTGTTATTTGGTTATTGAAAATGTGGAATCACTATAAGAAACATGGCAATTAGAATTACATAAATCGTTTGTATTTTTGAAGTTGTGAATTCTATGTGATTTTTAACATAAGTAATGAATAATGCTATAAAACAATTCAAAAATAACAAAAGCAACTAACCAATAAAATCATTTAATGCAAAAGGCATCGAATAACTTTAGTCGAGAATTAATTACCTGGCCACATTATGAATACTACTTTATCTACATCTATGGTATAGTTACTACATGACAAATTCTTGAGCAAGATGGGCCAATTTCATACAACAATAGTCAATCTACCTAATCAACTCATATTCAATAAATTCAATGGTACAATCAACTACATGATAGATTCTCTCGGTAAAATGAAACAACTTTACATGCAATAGTTAACGAATTCCCATTATATCTTTATTTATTTTTTACTTTAATTTAACTATATTTAAACTAAGTGGCAGGGACGGCCAACTATGTAACATTGTTTGTTTCATAATGTGATAAACTCCAAACAATTATAGAAAATAAAAATAAATGCCACACACAACTTGAAGTCACAAATCTTTTTTATTTATTTTAAACTTCTTTTGTATGATATATTTGACTTATTTCTATGATATATTTAGTTTAAAAGATAAATTGTTTTTTTCTCTTTTTAATTTTATATTACGCTTTATCTCATCACGATCATGTGCATGCAATCATTCAAAACTTAGGATTTCATGTAACCATAAAGTGCGACATCCGTTTTTCCATGAGTTTAGAATAATGTTTTCTTGGCATATATGATGTTGGTACCATGGTAGTGTAGAATCCATGTTTGCCTCCACAATGGGTATTATGAGTTGTTAGGAAATGGGAAAAAAATGTCATGAACTGATAATAGAAAAACACTTATATCTATGAGCTAAGGGTTTCATTGTTATATTCATGGTCACTATGATGGAGCCTCATTTCTTGAGGTAAACATAAAGAAATATTAACCATCTAAAAATGAATCAACAACTATTGAACCATATTTACATTAAAGTGCTTGTTAATCATGATGATACTCTAAGTTGATCCAGCAAAAGATGCAAAGAGACAATTTGGTTACTAGCTCTTAGCCAACTATTCTTGCATTAGAGCTACTAATGCCAAACAATGTGGACATTGGAAACCTAGAACCTGACGTAGTATCTACTATAAGTGGAATTGTTGTTTTACTAATTGGAGTTTATTTAGTTGTGGATTTCTCAAATGAAGGAAAAGTTATATGAGCAAAAGTTATGAGGATGAGACATGAACCTAAAACAACAAAGAAAATGAAAATGAATAATATAGCAATTATAAAAAAAAATTAAAAACATAAAACAACAAAAGACATACCTGGTGTTTTGGGAGTAACAACCAACCCTAGAGTTGTCTTGAGAGGAATACCAATCCCCACCATCAGCGATATGAAATTAACTATAACTTCAAAATTGAATTAATTAAAACTAGATTTAAAATATTTTGTTTCTCTTTTGTGAATTTCTAAGCACCAAGTTCCAAGAGACAAAATGGTAACATTATAGGCCACAGGAAGGGCGAGAACCAACATTAGGTTGATGGAAAAACCCATTGAATTGCAAGTAATAATCAAAATTAAGGTAAACATATCTGAACATTCTTATAAAACTAATAGTAAGGCGAAGAAGATTCAATGATGCAATGAATAGAACAGTAAAATCTGAGGGTCGTCTAGGCATAAGTATTTTCTTAACCACAATATTAGAAAATAATCCTTTGGAATTCGTATACTTGAGAGTGGCCTTGGCTATGTAACATAATGTAAAATAATATGATGAATAGTCCATATGCAAATATAAACAATGCACCTAGAACATTCATATAAATAATGCTCGTGTAGATCTCCAACAAAAGGGATTGGTGCCAACTAAATTTTCATATAAATAATGCCCGTGTAGATCTCCAACAAAAGGGACTGGTGCCAACTAGATTTTCATAGTTGTCCATGTTTGAAGATGTTGAAGTTGAAGAGTTTTCTTTTCCTAAAGACCATACATCGAATTAAACTCCTGCACATCAAGCATTGGTAACACAAATAGTGTATTGTAATGATTAGTGATTGATACGCACACCTCCACAAAAGACATTAAATTTCCTCTATTTCATGAACAAACATGATGTAGTTGCAAAAAGGAATGTCAATAGTAAACATTACACAAGAACGTGGAGGAATGTAATTAAAATTTTTAATTTATTATTAACAAACTAATGTAAAAGATGAAAATACTAGAATCAATATCAACCATATACCACAAGGAATATTCCATCAAAATGAAATCAATACCATACACCTATTCTTTTCTTTCAAGACAAAACCAAAATTTTGCAAGCCCAATTTCGAAATAAATATCCGTATCCTCTTAATTATGTTTATAATAATTTATATAACACTCATATTAGTTGTTAGTATTATTTTCCTTAAAAAAATTATGGATAAGATTAATATTAATATTAATAACATTAATTTATTATTATTAGTAATTATAATAATGTTGCATTAATACTTTATTACATTAATAATATTATATTAATTATAAAATAGATATATTGTTAATGTAATAATAATATTCGTGGTCAATCATAATCAACCATTGTCAATTTCAATCAACCATGTTTAACCATAATGTCAACCATGGCCAACCACATTAGTAAATGTGATCAACCTTAATTATTTTATAGAAATACATCATATAAAAAGATGATTTATAGTAATATGTGTAGTGCCCTGCTATAATTGACTAACCCTAATATGTCATTAGCATTAATATAGCCTTAAGGGTCACACATTATTCTTTGAGGACCTTACGTCGAGGATTTGGATACTTGGCTCTCACTATTAGTGGATGTGATTATTTTTTAGTCGATATTATGACAATAATAGTTGTGATGAATGTGTTTATAAGTATGTCTAACCATGCAATGGATTCATTATGTTTTCTATTTACATTAGTTCTCACTCACGGTGAACAAGGATGTTGATGACTATGTCATGTTGATGTTTAAACATATGATATTATGTCAATGACTAACACTATGAAACATTATCACTGATGATTATCGAGTATGGTAGGAGATTACTATATGCACTCACATGTGATGATTCAATGACTTCTGGTTTGATGAAACTGATTACTTTATAAATGAAATTTTAAAGTTCAGTTTGAATTTTTGTTGTAAATTCTAATGACATGTTAGTGGTTGCAGGCAGAGATTAGTTTCTTGGCCAAACGATTCACACATGGGTGATGGGGTTGTATTGATAGATGGAAATTCATGGGAGCGGTGGTATAATGTCCCAAATTTCGCCCACTAGCACTCCCGTTGTGAATTGGGTGGGAAGGTGTGGGATACCTTTGCCTTGAAGATCATAATGTCGTGGGGGCATGCCATAGATTGGGTCGCTCACGAGGATTTTACGAGGGCACGCATTGAGGAAGATTCCTCGATCCCTGACACCATTAGTATCACTATAGAGGGCAACATGGGAAAGGATAACGATCTTCATCATTGCACCTACATCTTCCCCTAATAGTCATTGGATGCTTGAAGGACAAGTAACATGGAAGCCTTTGGAACATCAAGGGAAGTTCTTTAAGGGAATCACTGATTTGGCACCCTTGGCGTTAAGAAGAAAATGCTTGGCGTGGCACCCTTGGAACTTCAAAAGGAACTTCTTGAAGGGAACAACCGATTTGGCACCCTTAGCATCAAGAAGAAACTTCTGAAATATAATCAAGATATGAAAATCCTACTAATTCACACAAGGTGGTAAGTGATGTTTTACAACCAATGTAATCAAATAAAGAATAAAACTTTGTGTAAAGGGAGAATAGGAATAACTAAAAAGATAGTACCACTTGAAAACCCTACCCTTACCATGTTTGGAAAATGTTAGGTAGATAATGTGTATATGTTAGAACTAAGACTTTTGTGATCCATAATGTAGATAAAAGTCTTTCAGATTAATGACATCGTTAGGATTTGGTTGACATTTTAAACCAACTAATGTGGTTCATCCTTAGGACAACATTTGTTCATTCGAAATGTTGACCAAATCCTAACGATGTGATTAATCCGAAAGACTTATATCTACAAATGTGCATATGTGTTTTAATGAGCAAAAGAGGAGGGGAAAGGGATATAGAGTTCATTAGAAAAAATAATCTTAAATTATCTTAACCTCATTAATAAAAGAGGGTGGTGAATGAAAATAAGGAATAATAAATTAAATTGTAGAAATTTAAATTCATGAGAGAAACTCCATGTTGCAAGAGGCAACATAAGGATCTCCAACTAAGAGTCAAATTGAGTTAAACTAGGGTGTAGTTGGGGGACCGAATCTAAGACATACCAGTTGACTTCAATGATGAACAAAAGTCAAGGGACATAAAGGGGGATTCAAGAGACACCTAGGAGAAGAAATAGGGAGTCATTTTTGGTTGATAAAAATATTATTTTTGAATTAAAATTTAAGTAAATAATTTTGGAGAGCCATGGTGAGAGGGTGACACATGGGTGGGTGAATAATAAAAATTTTAGATTCAGAAAAATAATTAATTTTGCATGAAGTGCAAAGTGTCACCTATGAAGCCTCCTATAAAAGAAGGGGTGAGCTATGGGAGAAGGGACCCTTTTTCCCTATTGTTGGATGAACCAGATATTGCCAGTTTGACAATGAATATGACTATAGTGAGTTTGATATAGTGAAGGTTTTCTTTTGAGAGGGGGATTCTTGAGAAAAGAGTGTTCTCCTACACAGCTAGAACTTCTCCACCATCTTATAGTCCTATTGTAGCTCAAGGGTCTGTGGGGAAGAAGAGTACCCAAGGAGTAGGTTGGGAGGTCAACTGATAAGTCGGCGACGTTCGGCTAGGGACACTACACCCTTCATACCCATACATGGAAAACCACAAGGGAGCGTAATAATCAACAAAGTGAAGCTGAGTCTCCATCCCTTTGGTGAATAATACTTTGGGTTACATAAATTTCCACTACATGTTTATTGTATTGCATTAAATTGTATAATTGAATTAGGGATGAATTGACCTTAAAGTGTTATATGTATTATATATTAGTAGATGGTTTATTATGTGATTCACTTATAGTTATTGTTCATGGATAAATTAATGTCAATGGAGATTCTTAATTTGTCTCATTCTTGGTAACACAATATATTAGGATTGTCTCTCTATTTCATTAAAATAATATATATAATATCTTGTATTCCTTAACATGTTATTTGTCTGTATTGCATGCAGTTAATATATTTAAACAAAAAAAAGTGGGTAAATAGCATTATAGGTGCAGGCCCTATGTTATGTGTAATAATTAAAATTCTACAAGCCCAATTCCAAAATAGATATGCCTATGGTTGAAAATGGTTAATATGAATATTAATAATATTAATAGTAACAATAATAATAATAATAATAATAGTTAATAATGGTAAATATCTGTGCCCCGGATGCGGGTGTTGGCATGCCACATAGGAACGGGCCACATGTCCTGCATGTGCCGCCCCATGCTCGCATTTAAGGTTGATTGAGTTCGCCGTCAAAGGGCTAATCCTCCGCAGTTTGAGCCCTGGGCATTCAATGCTGAGCACTGTGAATCGATGGCGCTACAGATTGCAGTTATGGTTCGCACCCACCGAGGGAATGAGAAGGGTATTCAAGGCACAGCTGAGCAAAGGCGCGTCCATTGTAATGGTGAATTGGGTGAAATTCAGACGTGGGGGAATTCCACGAAGGTGCAGACGCAGAGGAGGGCAGTTATACTGCCACTTCGACCCACCTTCTTGGCTCTCTAAGGCCCCAATTCTGGTCCTGGTCTCAGGTGTAAGCAGCAAACCGGGGGAAACAAGGGCAATTTGGTTTCGAAGAAGGACTTTCTTCCCTCAGGCTACAGTTTCTCAGAGATTGCTGCGATTGGGAGAAAGTGGTGGCGAATTCTGTCAGGGTGCTGGTCTCAAAATTCAACGCAGGCTCTTAGGGGAAACGAAAGCGGGTCCATGGCGAGATTACGGGAGCGCCAACCTTGCAGAAGGGGCTCTGGTCGAGGCTCATCCTCTCGCCCTCAGGCAGCGAATGAGCATCACCACTGTTGCTGCTGTTATTGCTACAGGCGAGCAAGGGCTCGGCCTCTCCAAACTGGGCAATTTACGGAGGTGGGCAGCTCAAGCGATGGAGAGCCAGCTCTTCCAGCATTTGGCTCGGTGGTGTTCACCTTGGGCAGCTCCAAGAGCAATGAAGGTATCAATGCTCATATTTCAGTTCTCTTCACTTCAGCTCCTGAGGGAAATGACAGTGGGACGCCTCCAGGAATGGGGGATCCACCCACAGAGGGCATTGGCAAGGAAAGCCCAGCTCTGCAACCACCAATTGAGGTGGCCACCTCAGGGAAGGAGATTATGCATGCCCCCTCGCATCCCCAGGAGCAGGGACCTCAAGACACAGCAAGGGATAAGTGGGTTGCCATGTGGGAAGGAATCCTTGAGGGCCTGGGATGGTGCACCATTGTGGAGGAAAAAGGTCCTGGTGACGAAGGTCTCGGCGGCGATGGTCTTGGCGACAAAGGTCTCGGCGGTGAAGGTCTTGGCGACAAAGGTCTCAGCGACGTCTGAACCTCTGACGCGCGTACCAGATCTCACCTTTCTCTCTCTGCTTGGGTCCATGATAAAGGTCACTATGTTTGTTCACTTGCAATTTTTCATTTTGTCATGTCTCTGTCGATCAGTCTGTCCAGTTTGTTTACTATCAGTCTGTCCAGTTTATGGTGACTTACAGTCGGGTTTTGAAGGGAGCTCCTGCGTGGGCCGTCATGCTATGTTGAAAGTCAAGTAGAATTGGCCTCGGCCTCAGTTAATTTCTGGGGGAATTTAGGTAGTTTTGTCGGTGCTGCCCCTGCGAGGGAACTTTTTGTGTCAATACCAGGATACCCAAAGTGCCACTGGTGGCCATGGAAGTAATGTTTTACTGCTTGTAATATTTTCCTGTAAATACAATATAATAGAATAGCTAGTTTTACCGAGAAAAAAAAATGGTAAATATCTGTGAATATAATATTACGATATTGCAATAGTGTTGACTAGCACAACAACATTAGTGATATCGAGGAATATGGTTGACTATATTTTAGCACATGGTAAATTATATTATTAATATTTTACCATGTGGTTGACTATATTCGACCATAGGTTGACCATATTATGAAAATATAGTCATATTAGGTAATAGGTGAATGTGGTAGGAAAATATAAACTATTAATAATACCACTATTAATATTCCCATATCAACCACATTTACTAATTACATTGTGGTTGACTATTAATATTAATCAATTATACTAATAGGAGAACCACATTTACTAATTACATTGTGGTTGACTATTAATATTAATCAATTATACTAATAGGAGAACATTTACCATTTTTAACTGTTAATATTAATATTCAACTAAATGTGGTTAATGTGGTTATGCTATATTAATAGTTTACCACTAGTAATAGGTGAATAAACTATTAATAATATAGTAAACTATAGTTGGAAAATATGGTTGACTATATTAAATTTTACTATTGTATTTGGCTAGGAAAACTAAATGTGGTTGTGGTTATTACCATTAATATTACTATTAATTATATTAATAGTAACATTAATAATAAATAAGATTGATAGTTAATAATGGTAAATATTTGTGAATATAAAGTAGTAGGTGAATATTCACTGGTAGGTGTATCTATTTCGAAATGGGTCTTGCAAAATTTTTATTATTTATTTAACAAATGGATAATATTAACTCTTAAGAAAATATTCTTTGTCATATATCGATATGTAGGGATGAGATTTTGTTTAGGTCGACATCTTGCGTGTTACATTTTAATTTAATATTTTTATTTAATTAATAAGGTGGCATTTTCGCTTCACTCCATTCAATACACTGTTAGTAATTCTCTATGTGGATGTTTGGGTGATGGATCATTCATTTCCCCTATGTAGATTTCTGTGTGATGGATAATTTCAATACACTATGTGCTATGTGTAGGAATTCAATTCGATATATGGTCTCCGTGAAGAGAAAACTCTTCAACTTCCACATCCTCAACTATTAAAGTTTAGAGCTCTGAAAATATCATTGCCACTGATTTTTTTAGAGAGCTGTAGGTGCATTGTTTCTATGAAAGTTGCACGTGCTACAGTCTAGTATTATTTTATGCAACCAACTCACAAAATAGTTGAAAAGATATATCAATGACTTAGAAATTAGCCTTTTTGAGGGGGCAACCTCCTTTACATTACATGAATGAACAATTCTTAGATGATATAAATGACAAGACCTCCTTGGTATACATAGGAGTCTAAGGGGTCACAATATAATTAGAGCCTACATAACAATAATAATGTAAGGGTACAACAATAACAATAGTGGGCTTCTTTGGGGCACACAATAACGACATGGGGGATACACTAGAAATAAATAAGGGGAATCCACTAGTATTATAGGGCCCTAACATTACCCTCTCCTTCAAAAAAGTGGTGTCCTCAACGCTTGAGTAGTTTCAGATGCTTCTGTATAAAATTCCCATCCTCCCATGGAATCTTCAACGGGTAAGTTCTTCCACTTAATGAGACACTGTGAAATTAATTGATTTTGTAGTTGTCAGGTTCTTGTTTCTCTCACTGCTTCAGGTTCAAAAATGATTTTTCCTTCTTCATCAAGTTCTGGAAACATTGTTTGAATTGAGATCTTGTCACCGATAACCTTCTTTAAGCATGAAACATGTAAAACTGAGTGTACTCAAGAATATGAAGGAAACTCTAATTTGTATGCCATAGTACCAATCTTTTGCAACACCTTGTAAGGACCATAGTACCTTAATGATAATTTATTATCCTTCTTAGCTTGCTTGAGGTACATTTGTTTGTATGGTTGTAGTCGTAAAAATACCCAGTCGCCTACATCAAAACTTCTTTCGTTGCGATGTTGATATGCTTGTTATTTCATTCGATTATGTTCTAGAGTGAGGTTATCTTTTAAGAGTTGGAGAAGTTGTTGTTGATTCTCGATGTCATATTCCACTGCTTGAACCTTATAATTTTCTCTCAAAGATGATGTGATGGATGGTGAATTATATCCATAAAGTGCCATAAATGGGGTCATTTTAGCTGCAGTATGGAAGGAAGTGTTATACCAGCAGTCAGCTAGAGGTAACAATTTTACCCATTATGTTTATTTATCAAATACAAAGCAACATATATATCCTACCAAACATGTGTTCACTATCTCAGTTTGTTAATCAGATTGAACATGATAAGATGCACTATGAGCTAATTGAGTAATAAGACAAGAAAATAATTTCATCAAAAAAATTCCATTGAAAATGGGATCTCTATCACTTATAATAATATTTGGGTTTCAATGTAGCTTTTGAATTGTTTCCATAAATGTATTAGCAACTATACTAGTTTTATAAGGAAGATAGAATGCACAAAAGTGTGCATACCTGGTAAGTCCATCAACTACAACCATGATGACACTCTTTCCTTCAGACTTGGGTAAACCTGTGATAAAATCCATTGAGACCTCCTCCCAACACTAACTTGGAATGACTAAAGGTTGTAACAGACCCACGGTCTTAATTGTCTCAACTTTATTTTGTTGGCAAACCAAACATTCTACCACAAACTTTTGAATATCAGATTTAAGGCCATCCCAAAAAAATTCCTTCTTGACCCTATGGTAAGCTTTTAAAAATCCCGAGTGCCCTCCTAAAAGGACATTTTTCTTGATTTTGGAATTCTTACAAAGATATAAGTGATCTTTGTACCGTAATGAATCATTTTTCTAGCTAAATGTACCAGATGTACTAGGATCTTGCTGTAAATTTTGAATGAGTGTCCAAAGGCCTTCATCATTCTTCCATTCATTCCTTTTCTTTAGTTATCCAATCCAGTTGGATAATTGAAATGGCATAAAGAAATTCTTCCACGTCCTCATCCTTTCTTGAGAATGCATATTCAAAAACATTTTGTTTCCCATTTTTGTAGATGATTTCAGAGTCATAACCCAACATCTTTGTGACCCATTTTTGGTTCTTTTCTAAAGATAAACCTAGTTCCAAAAAGTGTTTAAGACTATCATTATCTATTTTTACCTTGAAATTTATTCCCATTAGGTAAGGTTTTCATTACATTAGTGCATGTAGTATTGCCAACATTTCTTTCTCATAAATAGGCTTGTGTAAATACTTTCCTTTGATTTGATGACTTTCAAAAGTAATGAGTCTCCCTTATTACATTAAAATAACACCAATTCCATTTCCAAGGCATCACATTCCATAATAAATGTTTTTGTGAAGTTTGGCATAGCTAATACTAGTGCTTGGCATATTGCCTCTTTAAGATGTTCAAAGGCCTTAGTTGTGTTTGGAGTCCAAGAAAATACATATTTCTTCAGTAATGTTGTTAGAGGTGCTATTATTCTCCCATAATTCTTAATAAACTTGCGATAATACCTTTTCAACCTAATAAATCCTTGAAGAAGATTTATGGTAATCCTCGAAGATGCTTTATGGTTATGGGGATTTTTGTTAAAATTGGCAGCTAGGGCCAAACTCTGTGTGAGTCATCTTATTTATAGAAAATGATATTTTTCTTGGACTCCTCTCATAGAGAGGTGTAGGATTGATCTAAAGATCATCCAATTCCAATAAGTATTTATGGACTTATGAATTTATTTGTGTTATAAGACAATTCGTCAAGGTTGGCCAACAACCAAATAACCCACACATGTGCTCAACGTTTTAGTATAAAAAGAGGTGACTTGATAGTCATTTCTACACACACTTCACTCTTGATTTCTCTCCACTTGTTCTGGCTTTTAGTGGAAGAGAAATCTAAGAGAGGAATCCATAAACGCAGAAGGTAAGGAGCCCTAATATGGGACCTAGACACAGTCAAGAAGGAAGGCTACATTCTACCCCATATGTTGGTCTCTACAAGCCCTAATGCAGTCCTAAGGATGATGCCCTAATGCAGTCTAAGGAGGATGCCCTAACACATTCTAAGGAGGATGCTCTAGCAACTCAAGGGAGGAGACCTCTACTTCTATACGCTGCCTAAAGGAGCCTAGACATAGTCCAAGGATGGAGAAATAATACGATGGAGGAGGCCCTACTCACTGCCCTTATATGCAGTTCTAATCTACCCTAACCACACGTTTTCCTAGCTCTAACCACAGGTTTGTCCAAGCCCTAGCCACAGGTCACTTCAAGTAATTGAATTGATGGATGGAGGGCCAAAGATCTAGGGCCGAGAGGGCTGGCTACTAGGCCGAGTAGAGGGAAGATAAGCATTGGAATTTGAGTGGTTGTTTAGACACGTTGAGGGGACTAAAAGCTACAACAAGCTAGGCCGCAGACCATAGCAAGTTGTTGGAGTTATTCCATGGCTATGTTGAGAGGATAATGTAGCATGGAAGGAGCCTCTTCAAGGCTGGCTGCTAGAGGGTTAGTCTTGTTGTGCATTGGGTGCAGTCACAGTAGCAACAATGGGACAACATCACAATGGGACAACAGCAACAATGGGACAACATCACAATGGGACAACAACAACAATGGGACAACAACATTATAGGATAACAACAATGACGGGACAACAACAATGTTCACTAACAAATAGGGTTGGAGTAGCATGCCAAAGTGTGAAGACTGTTGATGATAAAGGCTGCCCATAATACATGGAATAGTCTGACAACAACATGGAAAACATGGAATAGAAATGTCATTAACATTGGGACAACAGTGCTAGTAGTATAATGGCATGGTGTAATGATGGCACAAAGCAACAACAGTAGCAGCAAGGATAATAAGCAATCATGATGTAGCAGTATGAGCAACGAAAACATTGTGATAAGGGGCAATATGATGTGAAGTGCTACAACGCAATGATGGGCATCATGACTATATGAAGTGTAGCATGTTGTGTGTAGGGCTTTCTAGTATAGTACAGTGATATTAAATGCTACAATGAGATGCAACATGATGGGCACAGTAAGGTACATGATGAGGCAACATTGGTAAGTGCAGTAAGACAATAAGGTATAGCAAGTTGTTGCACTACCGGAAGGTGCAATAGTATGATTTGTGCAGCATGGTAATGAGGTCTAGCATAGTGATGATGGGTGTAGCATGATGCAACACAGTGAGGTGCAACATGATAATAAGGTGTAGCACAATGCATGGTAATGGAGTCACTTGGGAGAATCAATTGAAGCAGCATGTCCTCAACTGAGTTCAACTACCTCATGTATCATCTACTTAGAGATGATCTATGCTCTTATTTAGATAAGTAAAAGTGTTGAATTTTGTTGTATATGTACTATCTCTCTCTCTCTCTCTCTCTCTCTCTCTCTATTGAACTATTGAAGAACATATAAGGAGAATTGATCAAGGGTTCCCCACATTGGGGTTTGTCCCTGGCTAGCGCCACATCTTGTGTCCTCTTGTCTTGGCTTGTCTTCTGCGATCTATGTTTATGTTCTACCTACAATTTAATTTAATCTTGATGTGATTGATAATCTGGAAAAGATATTGAGATAACTGTGAAAATTGAAACAAATTCCTCTAAGCATAGAACATACCTAAAGTTAATACGATATTAGAGGTGAGGTAAAGACAAAGCCCAAGCAAGAGTGAAAGAGAAATCACTAAAGACAATTGGGAAAGGACAAAAGGATCAATGGATTCCTCATCCCTTTTCAAATTCACCGAGGGTGAAGTCGAAGTAGAGAACATTATCAGAATGGTGGAGTGGAAGCTTCTGATGGCCTACCTAAAGATCACTTCAATGGGAAGTCCAAGTCTAAGGGTGGAAGGAAAGGCAGATGCCTTGTTTGTAATAAGTTCAGCCATTATGTGAAGGAGTGTCCGAATAGTAGGGACACATCACTTGACGAAGATAACAATCATTTCAGGGACATCTTCAATGATTGAAGGAATGACAAGTAATGCAGGTCATTAAGGAAATAGACGACTCTTCAAAGAAATCAAGGAACCCCAAACTCTTTGGGATTCTGGCTTATTATTTGTGCTTCAAGGCACTTCATCAGATAGAAGGGTTATCTCTCTAATTTGGTAGAGATGGAAACAATTATGGGATTACACTTATAGTCAATGCCACCTACCCCAGAAAGGGTGTAGGGAATGTTACCCCTCAAATGGAAGAGTGTAACTCAATTCATTTACAAGAATCTCTTTTATGTACCTGATCGCAAGAAGAACCTAGTGTCCATTTCGACAGTGGAAGTCAAAGGTTTCACGGTGGCATTCATTGATGGAAAGGTATGTGTCTGAAAATAGAATTTTCAAAGATGCTTTTACTCATTGGTTCAGGGTTGGCAATTTGTATCAAGTTGCAGGAAGTCCATTGGGGACCATGTTAGTTGACACATCTTATCTATATCACCGAAGGTCTACTTATTATGGGACCTACTCGATGTGAGTTAGATGGTGATAGGGATGCTTGAATTCAAGAAGAGTATGAAGGTACATGTCTGAGATGTACCAAAGGAAAACTTACAAGGGGACCATTCCCCTCATGTACCAGTTCCACAGGTTTGGAATAACCTGAGGGGTTTGAGATTCATGATTGGGAATCTCATGTATGCGGGTGGAAGAAATCCCTCTATGGCTTGAAGCAAAACACCCCAAGCTTAGTATGAGCGGATTGATAGCTGTCTTATGGAGCTGAGATTCATTAGGATTGAAGCCCATCCAAACCATTGCTTTAAGGTTGTGGATGATAGACCTCTCATACCGACACCTTCTGAGGGCGACCTCTTTCTAACATGTGCATACCCTCTCATTTACAAAAGTAAGAGGGAGTTGGATTCTGGATTTGGAATGGTAAACTGCAAGCCCGTGACTACATCAAGGATCTTAACTTTCATAAGTTATGTGGTAGTAATGTCGGACTAGATTTGGGAAATGCCTCTGAGTTTTGTAAACTCAATTCGCATTGATTTTCTTGGTGAACTTCCATCCATATATATGTTGTGAAGTTAGAATGTTGGGCTCATATTTGGTTGAGCCTCACTAGATTGGTGCCAAGAATATTCTGAGATATCTTCAGGGCATAATCTCTCATGGATTGAGATACACTACCGGAAATGTGAAGCTACATGATTATTCAAATGCTGACTGGGTAGGGAGTGTGGAGGATCGCAAGAAGCACTTTTGGGTGCTAGTTCTCTTTGGGTTCTGCTTCAATATCCTAGATGAGTAGGAAGAAGAAGTCATCTTCTATAAGAACCACTAAGATCGAATACATAGCTATGAGTATGAACTTATGTGAAGCTGCCTTTTTGTAGAAGCTCTTCAGCGAGCTATTTTTATACATGATGGATACCACGTGATCTTCTATGTCAATTAGAGGGGGATTTGATTGTTGAAGAATCTCGTATTCTATGACTGATCTAGCATATAGACATTAGATACTACCTTATCTGGGATATGGTACATTGATGAGCAAGAAGGCTCCATCACATTAAGACTGATGTATAGGTCACAACCATTATGTCGAAGCCTTGGGGAAAGGTCAAATTTGTGACTTTCCCGAATCAATTGGAGTCGATGAGGGTCCTGCATGATGCATGCATTGGGCTCTGGGAGCTTCGGTGGGCTTGGGGTACTTCTTGAAGCAACAAGCAACCATACGGCAACTCACCCTCCCCTGATGATGCACTATGTACAGGGTGAATGGTTCAGCCTTCCCCTGTGATACCTCGTGGTGACTTATGGACATGTCGATTGGTGCTCCTATTGAGGCATCCTACCCATGTAGTTTGGGACTCATGTGAAGTAACTCTCATCTGGCCAATGAGTAGGGAAATGGGGTTAGGGACCATAGTAGTACTATCGATGGATGCATCGTTGTATCTATCATACTCCCTATGCTAGGATGATCTCCATTGATCTGGGACCAATGAAACTGATATGAGATCAGTATGAGTGGTTTGAGACACTCTCTTTTGATATTGATCTGGGATCAGTATGAGTGGTTTGAGGCACTTTCTTTTGATATTGATCCAATATCAATGAAACTGATATGGGATCAGTATGAGTGGTTTGAGACACTCTCTTTTGATATTGATTTGGGATCAATGAAACTAATCTGGGATTAGTATGAGTGGTTTGAGACACTCTCTTTTAATATTGATCTAGGTTCAATGAAACTAATCTGGGATCATTGGTTTGAGACACTCTCTTTTGATATTGATATGGGATCAATGAAACTAATTTCAGGTCAATAAGAGTGCTATGACATACTCTCTTCATATGTGATTGACTCCAGGTCAGTAGAGAATGGTATGAGACATTCTCGATCAATTCTTCTTCTTCATGGTTCAGCAAAGTAGAGAAGTGTAGGGCACCGATGGTAGAGATATTATAGTCTAGAAAATGGATTAGCAGATGGAGTTCTCCCTAGTTGATAGGGAGTGTTAAAATTGGAAACTAGGTCCAAACTCCATGTGGGTCATCTTATTTATGGGACTTGATATTTTTCTTGGACTCCTCCCATTGAGAGGTGTAGGATTGATCTAAAGATAATCCAATTCCGATAAGTATTCATGGAGTTATGAATTTATTTGTGTTATAAGACAATTCGTCAAGGTCAACCATCAACCAAATAACCCACACATGTGCTCAACGTTTTAGTATAAAAGGAGGTGACTTGATAGTCATTTCTACACACACTTCACTCTTGATTTCTCTCCACTTGTTCTGGGTTTTAGTGGGAGAAAAATATAAGAGAGGAAGCCCTAAATGTAGAAGGTAAGTAGCCCTAATATGAGACCTAGATGCAATCAAGAAGGAAGTCTACATGTTGCCCCATATGCTGGTCTCTACAAGCCCTAACATAGTTCGAAGGAGGATGACCTAACACAATATAAGGAGGATGCCCTAACACAGTCTAAGGAGGATGCCCTAATACAGTCCTAAAGAGGATTATCTAGAAGCAACTCAAGGGAGGAGAACCCTACTTCTATACGCTGCCTAAAGGAGCCTAGTCACAATCCAAGGATTGAGAAATAACATGATGGAGGAGACCCTACTCACTGCCCTTATACGCAAGTCTAATCTGCCCTAACCATAGGTCTGTCCAAGCCCTAGCCGTAGTTCACTTCAAGTGATCGAATTGATGGATAGAGGACCAAGGATCTACGGTTGAGAGGGAAGGCTACTAGGCCAAGTAGAGGGAAGCTAAATGCTGGAATTTAATTGGTTCTTTTAGCACATTGAGGAGGCTAAATGCTACAGCATGCTAGGCCACAGGCCATAGCAAGTTTCTAGAGTTATTCCATGGTTGCGTTGAGAGGATAATGTGGCACAAGAGGAGCCTCTTCAAGGCCGGCTGCTAGAGGGCTAGTTTGGCTGTGTGTTGAGTGCAGTCATAGCAGCAATAATGGGTCAACAACATAATGGGAAAGCAACAACAATGGGACAACAGTGTGATGGGATAACAAAAAAAAGAGACCACAACAATGTGCACTAACAAACAGCGTTAAAGCAGCATGCCAAAGTGTAAAGATTGTTGATGATAAAGGGTGCCCAGAATACATGGAAGAGTATGACAATAGTATGGAAAACATGGAATAGAAATTTCACTAACATTGGGACAATAGTGCTAGTAGTATAATGGCATGGTGCAATGATGGAACAATAGGACAACAACAACAACAAGGGAAACAAGCAATCATGGTGCAACAATATGAGCAGTGACACCTTTGTGATAAGGGGCAGTATGATGTGAAGTGTTGCAACACAATGATGGGCATCATGACAATGTGAAGTGTAGCATGTTTTGTGTAGCACTTGCTAGTATAGTACAGTGATATTAAATGCTACAATGAGATGCAGCATGATGGGCATAGTAAAGTACAAGATGAGGCAACACTGGTAAGTGCAGTAAGACGATAAGATACAACAAGATGTTGCAGTACCAGAAGGTGCAACAGTATGATGTGTGAAATGTGGTAATGAGGTCCAACATAGTGATCATGGATGAAGCATGATGCAGCATAGTGAGGTGCAACATGATGAGAAGGTGCAACATAATGCATGGTGATGGAGTCACCCGTGAGAATCAGTTGAAGCAGTATGTCTTCAACTGAGTTCAACTACCTCATGTATCATCTACTTCTAGATGATCTATGCTCTTATTTAGATAAGTCAAAGTGTTTACTTCTAT
The DNA here is from genome assembly GCA_000404065.3 of Pinus taeda. Lineage (NCBI taxonomy): Eukaryota > Viridiplantae > Streptophyta > Pinopsida > Pinales > Pinaceae > Pinus > Pinus taeda. The sequence goes on from APFE031172874.1 coordinate 211,737, forward strand.
TGTATATGTACTATCTCTCTCTCTCTCTGCTGAAATATCGAAGAACATATAAGAAGAATTGATCAAGGGTTTCCCCACATTGGGGTTTTTCCTTGTCTAGCGCCACATCTTGTGTCCCCTTATCTTAGCTTGTCTTCTGCTATCTATGTTTATGTTCTATCTGCAATTTACTTTAATGCTGACGTGATTGCTAATATGGAAAAGATATTGAGCTAGTTGCGAAAATTGAAATAAATTGCTCTAAGCATAGAAGATACCTAAAATTAACAATTTTCAATTTCTTAGTGGCTTTAATTTTGTTCGGTCTACCTTAACACCATCATGAGATATAATATGACCCAAATATTCTACCTCTTATACTCAAAAGAAACATTTGGAGGTTTTTTCATATATTTTTTTCTCCTCCAATATTTCAGCATCCTGTCAACATGTTGAACATGATCCTTCCAAGACTTGTTGTAGATTAATATATCATCAAAAAATACTGACACAAATTTTCTTGGGAAGAGTTTGAAAATGGAATTCATTAAAACTTGAAATATGGAAGGTGAATTAGTAAGGCAAGATGGCATGACCAAAAATTTATAATGAACCTCATGACTTCTAGATGTTATTTTCAGAATGACTTCAATCTTCGTTCTAATTTGATGATATCCGGAATGAAGATCCAACTTCGTGAAGTAAATTGCTCCATGTAATTCGTCCAACAATTCATTAATGATAGGATTAGGAAATTTATATTTAATAGTGAGCTTTTTGAGCTCCCTACAATCTTGACGCATACACCATGATCCATCCTTCTTGTGAATTAATACTACTAGAGAAAAAAAAGAACTTTGACTAGGTTGAATTATACCAACCTCTAGAATTTCTGCAACCATACATTCAATTTCACTCTTTTGGGCATAGGGATATCTGTAAGGTCTAATGCTTATAGGGACACTTCCTAGAATCAAATGAATAGCATGATCATGATAACGAATAGGTGGGCATCCTTTAGTAGTGTCAAATACCTTGGAATGATTGTTTAAGACTTTTTGGAGATATGGAGAAATAGATGATTTCGACATTTGAACCTCTAGTGAGCATAATTCTACAATTACGCCTCATTTTTCTTCCTTCATAAGATTTTTCATTCCATTAGAGTTGATTACCTTATGTAGTTTCCCTAAGATAACCCTTAATTTAACTTCCTTGCCTGCCCCAAAAAAAAATCAATAGAAGTTCTTGAAAATTAGAAGCTATCGTCCCCAAATATTGTAACCATTGGACTCCTAGTACAACATCAGCACCACCCATTGGAATGGAAAGAATTGGATTATTCAATACATATTCCCCCATGGTTAACTTGAAATTATAACACTCTCTAGAGAAATTTATAGCTCCTGCATTTTAAACCACCACTTGACACTCTGGTGTTGGATATAGGAAGCAATTCAATTCCTTAGATATCTTACAATGAATAAAACTATGGGCACTGGCCGAATCAATCAAAATTATTACATTTTTCTTCTTTATATATCCTTCTATATTGAGAATTTGAGGAGTGGTAATTTCTACCAATGAATTAAAATATATGGTCGGATTGATTTATTCTTTCTCTGGGATTGGTTCCTAGTGTATATCCTCTTCTTTTGATGTTTCTTGTCCCTTTTCTTCCTCCTCTTCACAACCTATGTAGAATAATTTCTTCTCAACACACTTATGACCTTTAGTTTATTTAATATCACAATTGTAACAAATCCATTTTAATCTTTTTTCCTCGGATTGTTGTGGTGTCAACCTTGTAGGTTGTGGAAGACTAGGAGAAACAACACTTCCATCTTTATACATGTGAGTGGAAAACTTCCTTGTTTCCATAATTTTTCTTTCAACTTTTCTTGCCACCCTGAATGCCTTCTCCAATAAATCAAGTTCCTAAAGGCAAACGTCATGTTGGATGTTATACTTTAAAGTCCCTATGAAGACATCAAACCTATGCTTCACCGAAATATCAGCTACCGTAATATTGAATTTTTGGAAGAATTTAATGTTCTCTGCCATTGAACCCTTTTGTTTGAGATTTATTAATTGGCTAAAGAAGGTGTTGCTCTTTGTATCTTCATAATGTGTTATTGCTCACTCCGTAAAAATTGACGAGGTGAAAAGTGGTTTATGAGAAAAAAAATCATCTATACCATACAAACTAATTGGGTTCTACATACAAATATGAAATATGTACCTTTTTTTAGGGTTGCACATCATGTAGATCAAAATATTGCTTCATCTGTAGTATCCATTTTACCAGATCCTTGCCATCAAACTTCCTCATATCAATATTTGGAATGTGGTAGGTTTTCAACCCAAAGTTAGAGTCTCTAAAATCATGATTAATATTCCTTTTTTTCTCATCATGAGTTTCATGGAATACCTTGTCGCCATTAGGAATATTTTATTGTAGCAACTTTGTCAAAACTTCCTTCAAACCTTCCATTTCTACTTTTAAACCATATTTCAAACCTTCCATTTTTATTTCTAAACCATCCTTAAAGCCTTCCATGTCCATTTTTATTTTTTATTCTAAACCTCCATGTTTCCTTTTAAACCATCCATCTTAACATTCATCATCACTTTCAATTCATTTTTGGTTACTCTTTGTGAGAGTTAAATTTGTTGCACTTGGTTTCGTAATTTTGATATATCATGTTGCATTTCTTCTTCTTCTTCATGAGTCATAGAGGAGCTTTCTAGTTGCTTATTAGCTGTGTCCATATTTTTTTTTCAAAGCATTTTGAAATCAAACAATGATATATATTCTTCTTTACGCCCTTTAAATCACTTCAAACCGGTTTTTTAAACAAAAGTCATGCAAAATATAAAAAAAACAAATGTACTTTTTCCTTGTTTTTTAGGAGCTCAATATTCAAACTGTTGTATCTTTGTAATTTCAGATTTCTAAGGTCTGAAATTTCGTCTAGTTGTAGCACTCTGAGTCTTATTTCCATCCCCATAAGTCAAGCTTTTATTGGATCCTTCAAGAAAGAGTTATACCCAATCTCCCAGGATGACTTGATTATCGACTAGTTCAGGAGAGCAAGCTTGTACAAAGTGCCGCATGTCATTTTTTTTTTACTTTGGCCATGAAAATCATAAATGAAAAACTAAATACCATGCAATTTCAATAAATTTTCATGAAATTCAAATCTGATCCTCAGAGAGAAAGTTATGATGATTTTCCCTAGGTCACCTGTTTGAGATTGAATTCTGGTGCCTACAAAAACCCTAACTTCCTCAGATCATATCTCCACAAATATAGTGAACCAAGACCTGAAATTTGTATATGAAGTGAAACAATATTTAATCTCCACGTGGTTGAAATTTCAACTTCTAAATCTTCATATAAAAAAAGTTATAGTAAAAATTTCAAGATAACTTGTTTGAAGAAGTGAAACCCTAGAATCCAAAGCTCTGATACCAAATCTTATGCAACCAACTCACAAAATAGTGGAATAGATATATCAACAACTTAGAAATTAGCCTCTTTGTGGGGGAAGCCTTGTTTACATTACATGAATTAACAATTCTTGGATGATACAAATGATAAGACCTCATTGGTATATATAGGAGTCTAAAGGGTCACAGTATAATGAGAGCCTACATAACAATAATAATGTAAGGGTACAATAATAATAAATGTGGGTTTCTATGGGGCACAACAATAATAATATGGGGATACACCAACAATAACAATATGGGGAATGCACTAATATTATAGGTACCTAACATTTTTGGACAACCACTTAGCCATGGATTATATTGGTATGTTAGAACCTTGTGATGAATAAAGAGTTTTTGATGCTTTCGAAGTCATGGAATAATAATATTTTATAGGTGAATGTGGTTATTTTCTCCTGTCAAACATATTCACCAATATGCACCTATGAACCATAATCGACTATATTATTGAATAAGGGAGGTAAAATATCCATTTGTAATAATAGTTTTACATGCTATAGTTTACCATAGTTATATGATAGTTTATGTGGTAATAGTTTACCACATGGTTGACTATATTCTTAATAGTTTACCATATGGTTGTCTATATTCGCATATGAGTTGACTAGGCGAATATTTTCCTAATATAATAATCAATAGGCACATATATTTCAAAATTGGGCTTGCAAAATTTTAATTATTTTAGGGAGAAACTTAGGTGTAGGATTTAGATTTTATGTTGAAAGAGTATTCTTTGTTGAATTCAAAAATAGATGGTTGATACTTACTTCTCAGCCATCATCTTGTGCATTTTTATTTTCCATTTTCATTCGTGTTCTCCTCCCTATAAACTATGGTAGACAGATTATCCATATATAATAATAGTTGCCATACTTATATGGTAGTTTATGTCATAATAGTTTACCACTAATGATAGGAGAATCCTAATAGTGGTATTATTAATTGTGTACCATGTGGTTTATTATATTTGCTATGGGGTGACTATATTAAGTGAATAGTCACCTAATATATTCAACCAATAGGCCTATCTATTTCAGAATTCATCTTGCAAAATTGTAATTATTTTATAGAGAAAATTAGGTGCAATGATTATAGTTTAAAGTGTGAAAATATTATTAGTTGAATACATGAATAAATGGCTGAGATTTATTTTCTCAGCCATAATATTGTGCATTTTCTTTCTTTTTTGGTTTTCATTGACATTCTCCTCCACATTGTTGATCAGCCAACCAAAATAACCTCCACATGGTTGATTGCTCTACTGAAACACTCATCATCTCCATAGGGTTATTTGCCTAGACTAGTCACATTACAGTAATCAATTTACACAATCTATTCATTTGATTTCTCAACTGTTTCAATAGATGCACAAGGAACTATGGTGGGATTCTACATGAAGCCTTGCAGAATCACATGAAACCTTGTACACAAATACAAGGATAGATAAACATTTTTATTTTTCTTCTTCCAATGCATTTTCATTCTTTCATCTGAGTAGAGTAAGAATAAAGAAAATGAAATCATGAGTAGACAATTAGAAGTCACGCTATGGACACTCTTGGTGAAGATCATTGTATTTTGCATAGATATGGATGTATCCCTTTTATTTAATGGATGGAAAGGAAGCAAACATAGTGCCATGTGGAGTTTAATTCTCCTTTCAGTCAACCATGTGCAAAAGGTGTAACCATGAGAGCAGAAAGCAACAAAGGAGGCAACATAGAGGTAGAACACTAAAACTAAAAATGTTTCTGACAAAAAATCTAGGTCTATAGAAAGAACGACACAGATTACATTGCTTTGTAAAGCCCTCGCACATAATTTATTTAATATTTCACAACAATTGTGTCTTAAATTTGTAAGTATCATTAAAATTAATTTCGTTCTTTCACTAACTTGCAATAATTTTGTGGGGTTTATAATACTAATGGCAAGGCTCATCAATCCATTTTCCCCGATAAAGATTATGGGCAAGGTCCTTTTGTTTCTGACATATTCATGGCAAGTTTCCATAGATAACAAGATCTCAAGGGAATGGAGTTAAATCCTCTTGGAATACAATAATTTATTTTATATATGATCATACATTGCTAACCCTGTAAATTTGTCAATAGAATTGAAAGGGTGGAAAACATAGTCCAAATTAGTATCCCCAAACTCTGAAGCCAACCGATGGTCAAAGAGAGGCTATATCTTGGTTATGAATATCATATTGTTTGGTTGTTTGAATCACTGAATTGAAATTCCTTTATTTTTATAGAAGTGCTAATGAATCGTTTTGACTCAGAGTTACTTTACTCTAGCATAATATCTTTATTGAATATTACATCTAGATTTTCCCAATCGATTATTACTCTAATAATGAATGAAATTCAATTTGAAACCCTCTTCTATCACTAATGAAGTGGTTGTGTTACCATGTTAGTAAAGTGAATGCTACATTTCCTCAGTGTTAAAACCTTGATTAATCGCTAATGCATCTGGTAAGATCTCTATCACAATTTTCATGAAATAAACTCTTGTAATAAATTTGTGGTAATTATTTCTTGGTGGATCGATGGATGTATCTCAACAATCCATGAATAAGAGAGAAATAGATTGAATTTGACTTTTTATTACCATTAGTTTGTGTAACAATATGATGTATCATTTGTTTGAGCTATTGATGAAACAAAAATAGTATTTAAATGTACATTACACTAATACCTTGTAGAATTGATAGATGAAAATCCAACTTGAAATATTTGCATTAATACATCATAATGGCTTTTGAATTCTAAAGCTTTCTGGTATGTGAGCAATGAAATACAATTGATCGACAAGAAAATGAAGCAATACATGAGGTGGATATAAAATAAATAGTATGAATTAATATTATAAAACAAATACATAAAGTGAACTCATGGATATACAATGCCAAAATTACAACTAAATTTATATATAGAATCATGTGAGAAAAGGAATAATGACCCTATTTCAGGTGTGATATAAAATCAGAAGAGTTGAGCATATGCATTTCTAACGATGCATGTTTGTATTTATGTCTTTAGAGATATTACAATCTCACAAATTATGTATCGATGGAGAGAGTATTAGGTAAAATGGATGTAATATTCTATGTGGATGATCTTTGTGGAATTTTGAAAATTGAATACCACTCTAATTTCTTTTGCCTACAATCAAGCTGATGTCGAAACCCACACTCATGGTTAATATTAATATTGCAAGAGGGAAAGTGAAACCATCCAGCTATGTACCCTACCTATAACATCTAAAAAATACTCTTGGGGCCTCTTCAATGTCACCATTTTTGACATACCCTCCAATCATAATAATCTAACAAATGATCAACTATCCTAGAATATTTTGATAAAATGTTTGGCATGAAGTTTTGACAGAATGTTTGGCAAAATGTCCCATATTTTTTTTTGTATAGTTTGAACTATTCACAGGTGACTTCAAAATTATGTTTTTGATTATTCATGCATGATTTAATGATGGATTAGAAGCTAACCAAAAATTGGCTTTGAAATTTGGCTAACTCCCAATTGTAAAGACTAAGCAGAGAGAAACCACCCATTGATTTGGAGTTTGAAACCGATTGAAATGTAGATGCAATGAAGAAGCACAAGATTATAAATTATGGAGGAAGAAATTATGCAAACCTTATATGGCTGGATGCCTATTGATATTTCAACTTTTTTATATTGTTATCCTTTTATAATTCAACGTTTACAATGTTTTATAATATTCGTTTTTTATGTTTCAACATTTTATAATTCTAAGTTTCTAATATTAGGTTTTTTATATTAATAATAGAATTAGCGATAAAAAATAAAATTTAAAAGTTGCATTCACTCTAAAAATATGCTTAAGCATAAGCTCATGGGGGTTTTGATTAATGGTGAATGGGTACAACTATTAAGGCACTCCTTGTGATAGGTCACTCATTAAAATCTCTCATGGGTCTTGATTTCACAAAAAAAAAAACAATCAATATGGTTAAGATTATTAATGATAGTATTAATGATATTAATGTTAACATTGAAAATATAAAATAGTAATAATATTAATATTAATAAATAACAATTAATAATATTTAAATTTTATTCATTTTAATCAAACATAGTAAAACAAATTCAACCATAGTCAAACATTGCCAACATGGTTAGTCATTGTAACTCATTGTCATTGATGCTCAACGATACACAACCTTAGTTAGCCATAGTCAACCATGGTTCAACTTGGTCAACCATATTCAACCTTGGTCATCCCTCTCAACCTTGAAAACCCCTTTCTCTACCCATTCCTAATGGCCAACTAGGATCAAACGAGGTTAGAATGGACAAACATAGTCAACCAAGGTCTCCATGGTAGAACGTGGTCAACCATTGTCAAAATGGGAAACCATAATATATCATAGAAAAGTATCGAACCATGGAAAAACATGTGAAATAATGGCTAGTAATGTTCAATCACGGGAAACTTAGGTCAACCATGGTCAATCATGGTCATCATTTGTCAACCATAGTCACAAGAATCAACACTTAAAAACCATGATCAACCTAGGTCACCATGGTAAAACATGGTCAAACTAGTTAAACCATGATCACCCATGGTAAACTTGGTCAAGCCATACTCACCCATGATTAAACCATTCTCACCTATAGTCAATGTTTAAAAATATTTATTAATAATAATACCAAGATGGTTTAATAATATAAATATTAATATGTTTGATAGTCAATACTTTTCAAATTTGGCTAAACATAATTGCCTATTATTATTATTGATTAATATCAATAGTCAAATACATTAGTCAAGCGTAGTTAAATAAAGTCAACTTTTATAGCCAATGTTTAAATAGTTGACCATGATCAAACTTGGTAAAACCAATGTTTACCATATTTAAAAATAGTCAACCTTGTTCGCTCATATTTGTCCTCAATCAATGTAACTCAACCAATTTCAATTATAGTCAACCATGTTTGACCAAAGTCAAACATTGTCAACCACAATCAGCTAAGGTTATATGTGGTCAAACATAATCAAGATTTAAAAATGTTTAATAATAGAAATAGTAATTTTAATAAAGTTAAATAATAATAATAATAATAATAATAACAATAACAATAAAAATAACATTAACAATAATATGATAATGGAATGGTATAGAAATCTAACCAATGTTGAAACATGGCAAATATTTCCATATGTGGCAAACATTGTCGTAATGTTACATTACATTGTGTTGTCCCCGCTACATCACCCTTCTAAATTTCACTCCATTCAAATTTTGGAGCTCACTTCACCATCACATCTAGTGTCACCTTGGTGTCCAAGTGTTGTTACAAGTCATTTTATATGTTTCGAGTGTTCTTGACCATTCGCATGTGTCCTTACATTGATTAGAATATCTCTAGTGCATTTCCACCTAGGTTTCTCTCTATGAAACTCTAACATAACACGTGTGTTAGTGGCATACTGAACAATACCCTTAATTTGACTACATATTGGAAAATACCTCTAAAAAATAGCTGATTTAATCCCCTACCAATATGAAACAAACACACCTTCCCAATTTAAAAAGCTCCTATTTTCACTAGATATTGTAGGTATCCATTTTTTCATTAACATTTTTTATACCCTTTTATATTTATATCCCTTTATTTTAATTAACAATGGTAAGCGGATTTTGCACCTAGAAAGAATAACCTAAATACTAGGTAGCTGAAAACTTGAAAGCTTCAATAAAAAAGAGGCAGATATAAGTTGGTTGATTTACAAATACATACTATGGAAACATTCAATGGATAATTCATAGATTTCAACTCTCAATTGCATCTATCTTCTATTGAATACTGAAAAAGATACACTAAAATAGTTCAAAAAAAACCTTGATAACCAACACAATGGTGTACCTTTCATCTCGCTTATAGAATAGGGAGAGGAGAGAAAGTATAATGAAAACGGACACATGCCAAATCCTATCTGGTTGGAATTTTTAAAATCATAGCCCTAATATGATCACCTAGTGCACCATATTTGCATGATAAGAGTGCCAAGTAAGTGTATCTCCATCAAAATATGAACTGGAGCATGCAATCATGTATCCCTTCCTTGAAATATGTGTCCTCTACCTAATATGGGAATTTCTCATGCATAAGTATTCTAATTGACTAAGGATCTGCACCCTCTTAGTAAGAATAGATCATGCATGGTAAAAATAAAAAATAAAGGCTCCAATAATAGAAAAAATATATCAAAACTGCTAAATTTGAAAGAAAACCTAAATTGGAATTAACTGAAGATGTGACATGTGTTCCCTTAGCATGCATGCACCCTCTTCTAGACAATAGTCTATTTCACTATCTCTTATGACATGTATCTGCCCTCTACCAAGCAATAGTCAGTATCACTGCCTCCTTCACTTTCATTCAACCTATTCACCACTAATGTAAGGAAAGGGCGAAGGTACCGTATTTGTTGTCTTCTCTACTACCTCACCATTGGGAGGATCACTAGCTGAGAAATGGGTAAAACATATTAACGCACACATTAGACATATATCATAGAGGTATTAGTAATGTGCTACATGTCTATTCTCGAGGAAGGTTGTTTGGGAGCGGTATCGGGAGTGGAAGCAAGAAGTGGGAGTAGAATAGGGAAGTGGGAGTGGAAGCAAGAATGAGGAGTGATAGTTTCAAAAGCTCCCAGGTTGGGAGCGATTTTGGAGTGAAATTTTATATAATATATATTTTTTTATATATGTTGATGCATATATCTCAACAAAAGCATGTATAATGATAAATTTTTTTATAAAAAAACATAAAAACATGGATTAAACCATATAAAATCATTCATCTAGTAGTTATAATATTCATCAACCATAGGTCCAAAAATTACAAGTTATCATTTATATAACATGTATGGGTGAACATAACCAAAATAACATGGAGTGAAATTCATCTCTGAACTAAAAATACATCAACAAATAGGCTCTCGATGGCCTCTAGCATCCAAAAAAATCATGCTACAACAAATACCTACATATCATCAAAATCATTGCCTATATTTGGATCGTTGTCATTAATATCACCCTCTAAGCATTAACATAAGATAGAAAAAATGTAGCATCTCAATTCAAGTCAGTATTTTGTTTTAGTGACTGGTACATTTTTAGTAGGGTCATGATAGAGGAGTTTGACAACTAATTTCACTAACATCAAGGTACATAGATATTTTGGTTCTCTGGATTAAATACAAGTTCCATACGCTAGTACATGTCAAAATCCAATGGAAACATTGTTATCCCCCCAATTGTGAAATCCTGAAAAACTAATAAGTCTGCTGGATTTTCAGTGAGATATAAAATTCCACTTTATCCATATGAACTCTAATGAGGTTGGAACCACTCTCAAACATCTTGATTCATTTCATAGAATTTCATGTCAACACTAGGGCCATAGGTTTGAATATTAGGCTATTATGCACCTAATATTACCATAGTTTTTTCTTTCTCCTTCCCACTCTCGATACACCCACAATATTCCTAAACCACTATTTCTCCAAGCCACTTGTTTTATGCCTCTGTGTGGAAAATCTATTGTATAAACAATACCTTATAATACAAATATTTTTATACAACATATAAAATCCCTTTACCTCCCATTATATGCTCAATATATTGTTTCACATTTTCCTACTTTTTTGTGCCCCAATATGAATGCACATGATATGGTATTTCTTTGTCATGAAACCCCTGTGTTCGTTTCATGGTTGTAACAACTTTGTTTGTTGTAAAACGCCTCTTGAGTCACACTCGCACACACTTCATTTTCTGTGCTTGGGGAATGTATGCAAAGTGGTGTTTTGATGTCTATTTATTATTCTTCAAGCTTGTCGAAGTTTTCTTGATGAGTTGGTATGTGCCACACATAATTTTATATCTAAACTCATTGTGTTTGCCCCTTGTTCTATCTTCTAGACTTAGACAAATTTGGTTGTAAAGTGAACCCATTAATGCAAGGAATGCATGAGCACACTCTTAATCCTTGAGTGGGAATCCTTCATTGTTTGGAAGTCTGTGTTGCGCCCTCCAAGAGCACATAGCGTACTCCTAAGTATATTTCCCCTTTCTTGTTTTGAATTGCGCCTTAACGAACCAAGTATTCCTTTGAGCGCACTTCTTTGACTCGAGGTACTATGCCCTCCTTGAGCATGTGTGCACCTCTAAGACATGAAGCCTAACCCCTTCAACCTTTATAAATGCACCCAACACCCTCCTTTGCCCTTTTGAGTGCATGAGCACACTCTAACTCCCTAAAGCCCCATCCTTCTTCCTTCTACATTGTGCCCTATGCCCTCCTTTTCCTTCTTGAGTGCACAAATGCACTCTAAAGCCCCAAAGCCTATCCCTTCATCCTTCAGCTCTGCGCCCTATGGCCTCCTTCTCTCCCTTTGGTGAAAAATTCACTTGGGAAGCCCAAAGCTTCATCCTTCATCCTTTAGACATGTGCCCTGCACCCTCCCTTGAGTTTCTCTCTCTACTCTTAAGCAAATGAGCAAATATTGAAGCCTCAAATCTCCCTCACTTTAGCCTTTCGAAGTGCACCCTTGCACCCAAAATCTCTCCTTATTCGTCCCAGGCACATTATTAAGACATGAACATAAAATCTGCATGAAACATGTTAGAATAGGAGAATTTTCAAGCTAATTTTTTCTTTCCATGAGTGATTGTAGTTGTAGATATTGTAGGAACAATATGGGAAGAAAGCATGATGAAGATCGGGAAAAAATGGTAGACAAAGGAAGCATTAAAGAACAAAGAACACATTGAATTCTTGCTAATCGAAGCACCTTGAAGACTCCTTACGATAAAAAACTCTTTGGAGGTGAAATGTACTAGGAACATGAAATATCGAAGACATAAGTGGCAACACGTCACCTACTAAAGAAAGTCCATGTCATCATTCACTATGAGTCCCAGTCATCGAGGATGGTGACTCGTCATGTCCTCATCACATGATGATGTGGAAATTATGAGGTAATGTTGTAATTATTGTAAAGACAATGAAGTGGAAGCCCAAGAGTCAAGTATTGATAAAAGAGCCATGTATAGAAGTCCAAGAGACATGTATCCCTAAGAGTCACATGTAATTTAAAAAGTCATTTGGAAGTCAAAGAGTTCTTGAAGTCCAAAGGTCATTAGAAGTTTGGGAGTCAATATTGATGAGGATATTAGAGGTCATGCCTGAAGTTATAAAAGGATCCTCAATGCTCATGCAAATAATTTTTAACTTTGGCTTCTCCCATAGGCATTAGAGAGATATAGATAGTACTTTTGCAGAGTAAGTAGTCGCTCTAATTCTCCACTATTGGAGATAGTTGTGTTATTTTTACTTACGTATCTAGGAAATTTTTCTTAATTCTTGAAGCCTTTTGGCCAACATATTTTCATTCATGAATCCTAGATGTTTTGGGACTATTATTTAATGTTTGTGGTTTATTTGAATCTGATTATATCCATTGAATCCATCAAAAAAAGAAAAATATTTTTTCCCTACTAATGTATCTAGAAAATGATCAATGAAAGGTAATGGAAAATGATCATTTAAAGTGTTTTTATTAAATTCTCTATAATGAATACAAACTCTCCACTTTCCATTTAATATTTGGCAAAATAACTAATGTTGAAACCCATTAACTATGTGAAATTAGATAAATGAAGTTTACATTGAGCAATTAATGTAATTCTTCTTTAACAATTTACCTCACATTAGGATTCATCATTCTTTGAGGTTGTCTTACATGTTTGAAATTCTCTTGTTATATATTATATATATATATAATAATATATATATATAATATGATTGCTGCAAGATTTTTGATTGATTCCTTTCATGTATGTATATTCCCTGCAAATGCAGAGGAATACTTTTGCAACATCTTAATCAATTGTTCTTTTTAGAATTACTCCAGGTTATTATTGATATTTAATATTTTTCCTCGACTAATTTCTACAAGAGTATTGTCAATTGTTTCCATTGAATGTAATGATAGCTTGGATTGTCATGATGAAAAGTCTTCAATACTACAATTTTCTTAAGAAAATTGATCTAACATATGCACACAATAATTTTGTTGAAAATATTGAGAAAAATCATAATTATTCATAACATTCATTAACTGATTTTCCTCATGATTTTGTGAGATATTTGAAACTGGTTGAATATCTTCATAATATTCATCATTAAATTAATCCATTCTTCATTCTCTAATTAAGTTATTTCTCTTTCTAGTGGATATAGTGTATATTATTCATTTAATTTCCATTAGAAATAATTATGTCACCATATCTACGGCCAATAATTGCATCAATTTTGGCTAACCATGGCCTACCTAGTACCAATGGATGAACTCTTAGATTGGTGTTTGGAGTTAATATCATGAAATCCACTATATAGTCCCATGAATCTAGGGATACAAGTACATCTTCTAATATACCCTCTAGCTTAATAGTAGACCTATCAGCTAACTATGATATTGTAGGGCTATATTGAAGATTGGTAAATCTTAGTTCATCCATAGTAGTTTTTGTCAAGACATTTATTGGTACACCTAAGTTGATTAATGTGTTTTGGATTTCCACATTATCGATGTGAATTTTTAAAATGGGACTCCTTGGGTCTAAGTATTATTCAGTTATAGTTTTCCTCATCATATGTTTTGCAATGTTTCTAATGAGTTTCACATGTTGTATTTATTTTCTTTTTCTACCAAGTTTTTAATACACAACTCCTTTATTGTGTTTTGCAAGAAGTGGAATATCCTTTATTTCTTGAATTAAATGGATTTTAATGCAAAAACTATTTAACTCATCTAACATATCGTAATTAGGAAAATTTAATTATTTCTCTACACCTTTATCTATTTGTAATAGGAAAGGATAGTTTTATAAGTATATAGAGGGTCACTCAGCTAGAGGAGTAGTAGGAGTTGGTCTTTTTTCATTGTCATCTATTTTGTTATGAATCTCTTCCTTTTGAGGAGTCTCCTCATTTTCAAGAGCTTCATCCTCTTTATGTTCTTTAATGGAAAAAAGAAGTTTTTTATTTTGTAAAACTCTCCCAAATCTAATACGGATATCATTCAAATTTGGGGGAGCTATCATGTAAGTTTCGAAATTTGTGTACTTCAACATTGTAAGTGGAATGATAAGGTACTTTATTATTGGGGTTTGGGAGTGGTTGTGTAGGTAATGTATTTGGTATTTGAGGTAATTGAGTGGGTGGTAATGGAAGAGGTTGATTTGTAGTCAACTGTGGATGAAATTGAGGTTGTGGTGGTGGAGAATAATATTGAGATTAGTATTGAGGGTTGTTATCGGGAAATCTAGTGTCTATGC
>APFE031172874.1:242500-275611 GCA_000404065.3 Pinus taeda
GTCTTCTCTCTGATATTCCTTGATTCCACTTGGAGATTGATGATCTCTTACTCATCCCTGGGCGAATTCAGAGAGGCAAGTGTGACAGGAGAAGTTTCTGGAAGATTCCATGATCATCCACCTTGCAAATTGTCTCTGCCATTTGTCTACTCTCTCCCATCGCACCCTATAGAAGGGCTTTTCAGTATGCCTCACACTTTTTGCACTGATTAAGTGAGATACATCGCACCCTCTGCACTGAGCAGTCTGCATGGTCCAATTTTGACCAATTCTGAGTAGTTTTCTGTGGAGAACTTCTGGGAGATGATGTAATCAACTGACCTTATTCCTTTAGGGCATAAAACAACACTTTTATGGATTCAGAAGCCCTTGGTTTATGGACATATATGATTTGGTGTTGCAGTGCCCAAATATGTCTATAATAAAGGTATTGAGGGAAAGATTGAGGATATTGTCGTTCTCTACCATATAATCCTTGCGAACCCTATGACTATCATATTTTTTTAAGTTAGAGTTTCAAAGTTTACTAAGGTAGGGGTGTGTTCCAACTATTTTAAGTTTGTTCTAAATAAAATTGAAATTGTGAATTAGGATCTTGCATCATACTTGATTGGAAAGGATGCCAAAGCCTTTTAGGAGAAACAAAAAAAAATATATTTTGGAGTTTCTCTTTCTCCACCATGTTTTTTCTAAATAGCTTTCAACCTAGGTAGTAATGGGAAACCTTTTGTATCATGTGATTATACAAAAATAACACAAATTTCAATATTGTTAAGTGGACATTCTCTTAATGCATATTTCATTCTACATATTGGGAAGAATATAGACAAAGAAGCAATCTTAGCTTTTTCCTTGTTTTACATTCTTAACATATAAATATATTCACTACGATTACGAATAACTTATATTTTAAAATTATAAAGCAAATTCCTATGTTCAACGTGACTTACCGATCCTGATGCAGATTTACTTACTCATACACTAGATAGATCCCTAGGAGTTCTACCATACTTTGTTTTTATTTTGTTATGTGTTTGCATAAATCACAAATTTATTCAAATGATAATTGGTACACATCTCCGTGTTATGCGTCCAACTCACAGAAAATATAGATCAGTGACTTAAAACTTATCCTCTTCGAGGGGGAAAAATCCTTTACATTACATAAATGAACAATTCTTGGATGATTCAAATGATAATACCTCCTTGGTATATATAGGAGTCTAAGGGGTCACAATATAATCAAAGCCTATATAACAATAAGAATATATGGGCACAACATTAACAATAGTGGCCTTCTATGGGGCACAACAATAATAGCAAGGTTGATACATGGGCACAAGAATAACAATAGGGTGTTGCACTAATAAAAACAAGTAGAATAAACTAGTATTATAGGGACCTAACATACCCATCTCCTTCAAAAAAAAAATATCCTCAACACCAGAGTAGTTTCGGATGCTCATCCTCCCATGTGGAATATTCAATAGGTAAGTTTTTCCACTTAATGAGATAATCTGAAATTAATCAATCTATAGATGTCGGGTCCTTGTTTCCATGACTTCTTCAAGCTCCAATATGATTTTTTTCTTCTTCATAAATTTTTGAAAACACTATTTGAACTGGGAGCTTGTCACCGATAACCTTCTTTAAGCACGAAACATGGAAAACTAGGTGTACTCAAGAAGATGCAAGCAACTCAAATTTGTATACCATAGTACCAATATGTTCCAAAACCTTGTAAGGAAAATAATACTTGGGTGATAATTTATTATCCTTCTTAGCTTGCTTAAGGGGCATTTGTTTGTATGGTTGTAGCCATAAAAATATCCAGTTGCCTACATCGAAAATACTTTCACTGCGATGCTAATATGCCAGTTGTTTCGTTTGATTTTCTGCGAGAGTGAGGTTATCCTTTAAGAGTTGGAGAATTTGTTGTTGATGCTCGATGTGATATTCCACTTCTTGAACCTTATAATTTTCTCTTAAAGATGATGTGGTGGATGGTGGATGATATCCATAAAGTTTCACAAATGGGCTCCTTTTTGCTACAATATGGAACGAAGTGTTATACCACCATTTAGCAAGAGGTACCCACTAGATCCATTGTGTTTGTCTATATGATACAAAGCAATGAAGATATCATTCCAAACATTTTTTTACTATCTCTGTTTTCTCGTCATATTGAGGATGATAAGATGAGCTATGAGCTAGTTGAGTACGAAGACAAGAAAATAATTATGCCCAAAATTTTCTAGTGAAAATGGGATCTTTGTCACGTACAATAATCTTTGGGTACCCATGTAGCTTTTGAATTGTTTCCATAAATGTAGTAGCAATTGTACTAGCTTTAAAAGGATGAGATAATGCACAAAAGTGGGCATACTTGGTAAGTCTATCAACAACCACCATGAGGACACTCTTTCCTTTAGACTTGCGTAAACCTGTGATAAAATCCGTTGATACCTCCTTCCAACGCTGACTTGGAATGGCTAAAGGTTGTAATATACCTGCGGTCTTAACTGTCTCAACTTTATTTTGTTGGAAATCCAAACATTCTGCCATAAAACTTTTGAATATCAGATTTAAGGTCATCCCAAAAAAATTCCTTCTTGACCTGTGATAGGTTTTCAAAAATCCTGAGTGCCCTCCTAAGAGAAAGGTGTGCAATTCCAAAAGAATATTTTTCTTCAGTTGGGAATTCTTACAAAGATATAAGCGATATTTGTACCATCATGAATCATTTCTTAATCTAAATATATCGTATGTACTAGGATATTGTTGTGAATTTTGAATGAGTGTCCACACCTCTTCATCATTCTTCCATTCATCCCTTCGGTTATATAATTAGGGTTGATAATATAAATGGCACAAAGAAATGCTTCCACATCCTCATTCTTTCTTGAGAATGCATCTGCAACAACATTTTTCTTCCCTTTTTGTAGATGATTTCAAAGTCATAACACAACGTCTTTGTGACCCATTTTTGTTGTTCTTCTAAAGATAATTATTATTCCAAAAATTATTTAAGACTATCATGATCTGGTTTTACCTTGAAGTGCCTTTCCATTAGGTAAGGTCTTCATTGCTTTAGTACATGTAGTATTACCAACATTTCATTCTCATAGATAGGTTTGTGTAAATACTTTCATTTGATTGGATGACTCTCAAAAGAAGTGGGATCTTCCTTTTTGCATTAAAACAACAACAATTCCATTTCTAGAGGCATCACATTCCACAATAAAGGATTTTATGAATTCAGGAGTAGTTAAGACTGGTGCTTGGCACATTGACTCTTTAATATGTTCAAAGGCCTTAGTTGCTTCTGGAGTCCAAGAAAATGTGTATTTCTTCAGTAGTGTTATTAGAGGTGTTGTTATTCTCCAATAATTCTTAACAAACTTGTGATAATACCCCGTCAACCCAAGAAATACTTGAATACGTTTTATGGTTGTGGGGATTTTCTATTCCTTAATGAATTTAATTTTGTCAGGGTCTACCTTAACACCCTCATGAGATACAATACGACCCAAATATTCCACCTCCTATA
The DNA here is from genome assembly GCA_000404065.3 of Pinus taeda. Taxonomy (NCBI): domain Eukaryota; kingdom Viridiplantae; phylum Streptophyta; class Pinopsida; order Pinales; family Pinaceae; genus Pinus; species Pinus taeda. The sequence continues at coordinate 246,051 of APFE031172874.1, forward strand.
ATCCAAAGAAACACTAGAGGCTTTTTCATATAATTGTTTCTCCTCCAATAATTTGATCACCCTCACAACATTTTGAAGTACATGATCCTTCCAAGACACTACAAGAAAAAAGGACATTGCCGAGGGTCAAAAAATTTCGCCATAAGCTCAATGGTGATGGTCAAAAGAGTATTCGTCACCAAAAACTAAACGTCACCAAAGGTGGCCTCGCCAAAAGTATAGGTGTTGTAGTGACATACAAGTTCCATCACTAATCATGATTTATAATGACGGATAACAACCGTCACCATTTCATATGAGCAATGTTGATGGACCATAGCCTCCATCACCAAAAACTGAATGTCACCAATGGTGGCATTGCCAAAAGTATAGGTGTTGTAGTGGCATTCCAATCTTGTCACCAATAATGATTTAAAATGACAAATAGCGACCGTCACCATTACATATGAGCAATGGTGATAGATCATAGCCTTGGTCACCAAAAACTGAACATCACCAAAGGTCCGTCACGAATATTTATTATAATGATGGATAGTGATTGTCACCATTTCATATGAACAACAATGATTTATTGTGATGGATCTTTAATGGTTGTCACTATTGCTGTGTATATATGGTGACGTTCATTGAACATCACCAAAATCCGCATTACCAGAAGTAGGTGTTGTGGTGACCTTCAAGGTTCGTCACAAATAATGACTATAATGATGGATAGTGACTGTCACCATTTCATATCAACAACAATGATTTATGGTTACGAACCTTTGAGGGTTGTCACTATTGATGTGTATATATGGTGGCATTCATTGACAGTCACCATTTAATATTTTTGTTGAGGGTCGAAAAATGTCACCAAATCTCATTGGTGATGGTCAAAAGAGCCTTTGTCACCAAAAATTGATCGGCGCCATTCCATATGGATGTCAGGGCACGATGGAATCGAACCACCAACCTCCTCCTTGTAAATAAAGTGTTCTTCCATTGAGCTAGCACCCTTTAAATATAATTTTAAAAATTAGACCTTGAAACTTCATAAATTGTAAATTCTACAACTTTAAATAAATTAAAGTTTAGACAATATTTTACTAAACAGGCAAAGCAACATCGAAGCTGCAGGTCCCTACCTAATGGTTATTGAAGTTATGAAAAGTGGGTGGAGGGAAAAATAATTATGTATAATAGAATCAATATGTTCAGTTGAATACTCAATTAGAAGTGAAACTCTTAAGACATTTATAACATATAAATGACTTATAACTAGCATATGCACCAAGTATTGCAAAGGAAATGTCATAAGTGGATAGCATATGGAAGAAGAGGAGGCATGGACTTGGAACCCTTGTACATCTTGGCATGCCTTAGCACTTGGCACATTTTAGCTTGTTTGAAACGTCTTCATACTATCTGGCACATCTTATCATGCCCTATCATTCCCTAACACTCCTTGGAAGTCATGACCTCACAACTAGCATTACATTTTTCCATAACTTGGGAACCTTATATTCACTATAAGACATTGGCACTCCCTAGTTTTCACGCCCTCTGTTATCCTCTAGAATGTCCCTGGTTGATGACGAAATCGACAGAGGTAACCACCGACCAAGCTTTTAGTTTGGTAGCTAGCCCAACCAAGCTAGAGAGGTCTCTCTATATGAAATCACATCCAAGAGATGACAGGAATGTAAAGGATTTTAGGCTATATAGCTAGGCTTAGGTGGGTTTTTGGAAAATTTAGGGACTTGGAACTCTGTCCACCAGTGCCTTGTCTGGTAGGGACGTTGTCAAGGAGGTAGGGACTTGGAACTTTATCTAGGATAAAGCGCCTAACATGCATGACAGAAGCTCCCTAGAATAGAGACATCCTACCTAGAAGAGTGTCCCCTGCTCAAAATATATAACCCTTCTCTATTGTGCACTTCTCTTAAAGATAAATCTGTGCATAAAATAGTAGTAAGAAAAACACCTAAATTAAAAAAAGTGAGCATCTAATTCAAACAATAAAAGTATACTAAATATGGCTCTATATAAGTTTTGGAAACACTAGACAAGCATGCTTGCATACAACAACCATAAGATTCCTAAAATCGATGTGCTTCTTTCATCGTTGCTATACCCTCTCAACAAAACTAGAATTTGTAGCATGTACTCCAAGGTTGTATGCATCTGTTGAAGGAGTAGATTGAAAGGAGCTGCTGAGATGAAGTACTATTGAAGGATAAACACCTTCAAAACAATAGATAAAGTCTACTGTGAATTCAACCCATTTGCACACAGACCAAGGCTACTACTGGGAACACTTCTCCGCTGAAGGGAAACTGCAATGTATTGTAGTGATGTTGAAGAAAAAACACCTTTAGTGAAATGCAGATAAAACTCTAATAGATATTTTTATTGTGGCCTTGGTTGTAGATGATCTCATCAATATAGGTAACAACTTCGATAATTGAAAAACGAGAAGGTGAGTTGCAAAGATCATTCGAAATGATAGATTTGGGCATACTTTATTATTGTTTAGGAGTGTTAGAATAGAAAATTCAAGGTATCCTATTGCATCTTTATGTCACAGGCCAAGGATGTGAAGAAATACATAAAATATCAAATAACATGGTATAAGTCGATTGCAGGTTCTTTTGAAACGAGAATGGAATTCTCCTTGTGCGGATTCTAATCTAGTGGGTATAACTTTAAATAAGAAATTGATAGTTATGGGGTTGGAATTGTCTCACAATTCATGAAAAGTCCCAAATTTGTTCACTAGAAAGAAGCAGAGCGAGTCATTAGGTTTATGGAAGGGAACATGCTATTCACAGGAAGATAACTTGAAATTAGTCGGGCATATTATTTCTCATCTTCTTGTACATGTGTGCCTTGAAAAGATAACCACATTCAAAGACTCAATAACAACTTTGGTAAATTTTATAGATGTGAAGCACTTCTGAGAAAACCCATCGCATAATGACAATTGAGCGAGGAATATGTCAAAGGATTCAATATTGCACTTAGTCATAAAAAGGAAGGTGGGGTATCCAGCATCTTGCCAACAAACTGACTCCAACCATAATGTGAAAGGCAGGTTAACTGCGAAACCTCTTTCCCACTTTGTATTATTGTTTCCTCTTGAATTCCCACACGTATCTAGTTGCTTAGATCCACAAAACTCATGCTAGGTAAAATCTGCATGATACAATTGTGATGTGTAAGATTGACACATGCTCTAGTTTCCCTCTAAAAGAGGGTAAGTCAAAATATTATGACAAGCTTAACTATAATTTGATCATACACTATTGAGGCATTGCATGGAATGAACAATATACTATCAATGCACTAATGAAGAACTCAAAAATAAATGAATTTCTTATTGCTACAATAGTGCCACTCTTGGGATTCTTGAATAAAGCACCTAATTTGCATGGCAAAAGCTTCCTAGAATAGAGTACCTCCTACCTAGAAGTGTGTCCCCTGCTCAAAATATAGAACCCTTCTCTACTATGCACTTTTCTTAAAGATAAATATGTGCATAAAACAGAACTAAGAAAAACACCTAAATTAAGAAAATTGAGCATCTAAGTCAAACTATAAAAGCATACTAAAAATGGCTCTACCTAAGTTTAGGAAACACTAAACAAGCATGTTTTCATACAACAACCACAAGATGCCTAAAATCGATGAACTTCTTTCATCGCTGCTACACCCTCATAGGAAAATTATAATCTACAATATGTATCCCAAGGTTGCATGCATCCACTGAAGGTGTAAACTGAAAGGATCTACTGATGAAGTATTGTTGAAGGATAAACACCTTCAAAACAATAGATAGAGTCTAATGTGCATTCAACCCATCTACATAAAGGCCAAGGTTGCTTCTGGGTACACTTCTCCCTAAATGGACACTGCAATGTATTTCTGCTTTAATGAAGGAGAAACACCTTTAGAGCAACACGGATAAAACTCTATATATTTTCACTATCATATCGGTTGTAGAAGATCTCATCAATATAGGTAACAACTTCAATAATTGAAAAACAAAAAGGTGAGCTACATAGATCATTTGAAATCATAGATTTAGGCATACTTTATTATTTTTTAGGAGTGTTAGTATAGAAAATGCAAGGTAGCATATTGCATCTTTATGTCACAGACCAAGGATTCGAATAAATACAGAAAATATTAAATAGCATGGTACAAGTCCCAAAGTTTTTCACTATAAAGAAGTAGAGCGAGTCGTCGGGTTTATGAATGGGAACACCCCATTTGCAGGGAGATAACTTCAAATTAGTCAAGTATATTATTTATCATATTCTTGTACATGTGTGCTTTGAAAAGCTAACCACCTCCAAAGACTCAAGAACAACTCTGGTAAAGTTTATAGGTGTGAAGCACTTCTGAGAAAACCCATCACTTAATGACAATTGAGCGAGGAATATGTTGAAACATTCAATCTTTCACATAGTCATAAAAAGGAAGAATATACAATGCTTTGCATAAGGTAGGACAAAACTCTGTTTATTATAGGATCACATAATCATTTCTAAAGCTTAATGGGTACATCGAAGTGACACTACCTTTACGAAGTGGAGGAAAGTGTTGTGGGAACCATAACATGTAAAATTGTAACCCTCTTGTTCTAGTGATGTCACATAATTGACCATAATACGAGACCTGTATTAGACTCGCCCTAGAGATTAGGGTTCAACCCTGTAATACTAGATTGGGCAGGGGATGACCATACCAACTAACCATTATGCTCTCAAATATGTACCTATATATATGTATATATTCCTATGAAGTGCAAGTATCAATCTAGACTATGCTAGTACCAGGGTTAATGCACAGGCATTAGCTGAAGAAATACAAGGATTACATGTATATCATGAAAAAATATTTGAATTTGACTTTGGACCCCAATTTGTTAATTAAAGAAGACATGGTTGTAGAAAACAGTTATGCTTCATGATTTCAAATATATATATATATATATAACTTTAGGAAGCAGTCCTTCATAATAGCAGAAAACATAGTTTTGCAGTAGAGTTTTGTCGTGCTATATCTTTAACAAATCTATCAATCGATTAGCTTCTAGTATTTTAAAATATTATCAACTCACCCTTCTCTATATCATCAAACAAAAAACTTGTCACATGGAAATCCTTCCTATTGTAGTCAGGCAAGGTCATCTCACTATGATAACTGAGAAAGGATTGCAGAATTTACGACACCTAACCTTGGATTTCAGATGTCTTCTAGAGTTTTAAGTGTTAGATGCATTCAATCAATCAATATGTACATCATGTATGGAAATTTAGTTTCTAATTTCTTGCAGAAGTTATGTATAGTCTTTTGACCCAGCGTAACCACATGCAAATGAAAAAAAATAAAATTGGTAGCTATGTAAAGAGATTACAGATGCATGGAAGTGGCATGTATACATGTGGCATTTGCTTAAACTATCGGCATAAGGAAGATTTACATGAACCACAAACAACTATGGAATTGTGATTAGATCCCTATATAAACAAAATTGTATGATCGTAATCATGGTAGTATTAAACCTCCCTTTTGAGTGAGCTTCAAAAGCACTTCTAGCTTGCATATTCAAGCTTGCCAAGGGGCGAATAGGGCTGATATATACCATGAGATACATGCATGCATCCTCAAGTAACCTCAATCCCCCAAGGTGTATGAGGGTAGAATACATCCATTCTTCTTATTTTCGTAATTCATAAACAAATGTCAGCCAGGGGTAGGCATGATATGGAGTATGAACCCAAGTGAGACATCTAAGTTTAAGTGTATACCAACGTCTACTAAGAATTTCTTCTACGTACGTTGTTTCTAGTATCTGCTGATTATGTGCTCATGACATGAACTATGAAGCATGTAAGGAGAATTGATAGGCTAGAGGAGGACTTACCTGACGTACCCAACCACTTATTTAATGACTTTTTCTGCTCTTAAGTCTAAACTTTTTATAGAGGCGGATATAAGCATGTGTGTACGGGTACGTGTGCGACTTTGTATTCTTAGCTGATAGGTCACAAAGTAGCCGAGAGATGTGCAATTAGACATGAACACAATCCCACTGAAGCTTCCTTCTTGGATAACATGGAGTCTATGGACAAGCATATTACCCCTTTAGATCCTAAAAGGATAGAAATGTGATAATAAGATCTCGTGAAGATAGTGATTGGTTTGCCTTCTTGTGGAATATTGTGATCAACTACCGAAGGGCTTGAGGTGTACTTGGCATGGTTTGAAAACCAAGGGAGTTGGGATGGCCTAAAACCATTCTTAAGTTATACATTTTAATGGGCCAGGATACATACCTTGTACTCCAAGTTGCAACTTTGAAATAGCTATGCTTTGTAGGGTCCAAGAAGGTCATCCCTCTAGCTGTGAAGCCCACAAAAGTATGTTGGATATTTTCCAAAACTGCAGTTCAAGCAAGCTAGCTCTGGGAAACCAGACATAGTGAAGAAAAGTGGGGACAGGTGATTGGAGCGATAGTGACCATATTGGAAGTTTTCCTCATGTATGCTCTTATGCTTGAATATTAATATTGATATATGGTTGCGAGCATGTAGAAAAACACATTACATACTTGGTGTGGGCTATCTAGAAGACTGTAATCATCATGTTCCATTATGTTGAGAGGAGTGCTTGCCAATCTCAGAGTTCTGGTTATGGAAATATACATATTGTGAGGGTAGGCCACATGGGAGCCATGCAACATGACATAAGGAAACTTTAAAATAACAAAAAAAATGTATTATACATACCCCATCCTTGTAACCACACCACGAGAGCCAAATGACATAATAACCACCTCTGGTCAACAACTGGGGGTTTGTTACAGTACAGGGGGGGGATTCTAGTTTTAACTTTTTAGGAATTGCATTATGGTAGCTATTTTGTATCCTTTCTTATAGAGCTAAATTTATAATGAATTTTTATGCAGAATAAATGCAACAGAGCAATCCTAAGATACAGAAGCAGAATTCATTCAGTGGGTTGGTCCCGTGTAAACATCAACTCAATCCTAAATGTGCATAGTTCCAATTTGTGGGCTTGAGGGTGGAGTCCATTAACAATGTCTATTTGTTTGTTACATGATACGAACAATTGCAAATTATAGCATTATATGGAAATTTGGAATACAAGAATAGACCCCCAAAACAAAACATATCAATATAAAGAAGTGAATCCAAAAGGGTGAAATGATGAATGTGCATCCAAGAAACATTACAAAGGAAAATGTTATGCATATCTGAAAATCAAATTAAGATTATTGTAACAAACCATAAAATAAACATGGGAAAGAAATGTGGTACTTGATACTCAACTTTTTCTACTAACAACTGTAAGACTTTACCGATCTCACATAAAACAAGGAGTGTTAGATGTTTTTCCAATTTAACGACTTCAATTTCTTCTTGAATGCAAGAAATAAACCTTGAGATTTTCTCTTGTGATGGGATACTCCCTTGACTAGACATTGGAACAAATTATTGGAAAGATTTGAAAGTCTGCTCAAACAATGTGCTGAATAGGATATTTGGAAAGATTCCATAGTAGCTAGCATTTGATTTTTCCCTTTTGTCTTGACATCTGGAAGAACACCCTTAATATTGATGTCTTGCAAAATTCTCTTGATCAGATTCTCTACCATGGACAAATTTTTTTGATAACCCAAGACAAGTATCTCTTTTACAAAACTTGATGGTGTGAATGTAGGTTTCATTTGACTTGCGAAATCCTTGACAAGTGCATCCAAAACTTGATCTGTCAACACTGGATCACCTTCCTGTATAGTCATGACAAGCTTTATGTAAATAGATTGACCATGCTAAAATTGTGAGAATAATCATCACATGATTGCGCATCCCAAACTCGATCTGTCAATATTGGATCACCTTCCTATATAGCCATGACAAGATTTATATAAATAGATTGGCCAAGCTAAAATTGTGAGAATAATAATCACATGTCTATACACTACAACACATAAAGAAAAGGTCATGTAGCATTCAATGCTTTAGAGGAAAAAAAAATGCAAACAAAATTAGGGGGCATTGCTTACTTCAATGCTAAATTAGTTGATAAGTTATGCAACATGTTAATGACAAGTTACAACATTAGATGCAGGATTCCTTAAGAAATCCATAACCTTATGAAATTGTATAAATCAGATATTTAAAGGAAATATTTATAGAGAGGAATTAAAAGGGATAATGCAGTTCAAAAATAAGTATTTAAGAACTAGAAGATAATAAGTATAAACAAATGACAACTAAACAACAAAAATATGGTTCTGTTATTTTCTTTCGTGAGAAATATCTTTATATTCCGTATGAGGAATATGCATGTTTTAGTCCTCAAGGGACTACTCAGACTCAAAAAAGCACATCAAGTCACTTGCAGGAATTGAACATGAGTGGGGGCGATAACAATCATTCCCCCCAACTGCTTGAGATAAACCCAATTGACATGTGTCTTTTATTTTATTCATATAAACATAATCAATAAAATAAAATAATAATATCAAACTGGCCCTTACCAGAAAAGGAAGAATAGATTTACCTAGGTTAATTGAGAATGAGTATTTTGAAAAACTGCAAGGTTTTAGAATGCCAACAACAAATCAATTTAAAGTTTAAACAATTTCAAGAGCACAAACATATTTGCAATTTTTGTGAGACTGTAAAAAAGATAGAACACTACTCAAAGAAATTACAATGAACCTTGGACAATATTTCATAGATAGGCATAATGGGATGCATTCACTATCTATAGCAAGGATGTTTTCACTATATCAAACTCTCGACAACTTAGATATACATACATACATACATACATACATACATACATACATACATACATACATACATACATACATACATACATAGATAGATATATATATATATATATATATATATATATATATATATATATATATATATATATATATCTATGTATGTATGTATGTATGTATGTATGTATGTATGTATGTATAGATATACATATATAGAATTATTCCTTGTATTGTTTATTACAATGTAGTGAAAAAATTGCCATGCCCTGAAGCCTAATGGTTAGAATCAACCAATCTAGTGTTCTAATTTTCCAATTAGATTTAACATACTTGAAATACTATTCTTTTAGTCTGCATGTTATCCTCCCATAATTGAACATAAAATAATCCATTCAGTTGCAATCTTGTAGTAGTTATCTGATAAATTTCATTTTGAGCATGCATCCTTCTTATGACATCAAACATACTCAAGAGAAACATTTTGAAGTTGGTATAATTCAAACAGAGTGTTTCTCTTATTATTATAGCCCCTACCTATGTTTGATTCCTGACAAGAAGTGGCCAATGCGCTACCTGCAAGGAAGCCATTGAGCCACCCAGGGGCTGCTAAGTCAGGTTGCATGGTTGTTCAGTCTAAGTAATCCCTCTCCTCTTGATAGGTGGTGGATGCTCACCACCATTGTGGTAATAAGGAAGCATTATTCAAAAAATTATATAGCCTTTTACAGATGACCAGTTAGTTGTGAAAATTATCATCCATTTAGAAGTTGGCATTGTGCTTGGTGGAGAGCCTTTCTGAATGTATCCTTCAAGGTGTAAATTTCCCCTTCAGCATCTGGGCTCCCTTGTCCTGCTATTGATTTTGCCTTTGAATGCCTCTTGAACAGTTCATTTTCTATTTTGCTTTGCTCCTACTCTAGATCACATTGCCTCTTGGGAGTCAAGCTTTGCAAAACATATATTCTATGTATTTAGTTACCTTCAACTTGTAATGATCTTCAATTTTTTTAATCTTTGTATTTTTGCTTGGATAATCCTTCTTCGAAGATACATTTATTTAACATAAGTTCTTATTGTTCATTATGATACATCAATTTTTGTTTTACAAGCTATTTGGTTAAGCACTAAGATAAAAATCTGAAAAATCTAGGTTTCAATATGGAAATAATTCAAACCTCCTTTTGACTTTGCATCATTTCCTAGACTATATTGCTATTATATTATTTTTTTTTATCTATGTAGGAACAATCAATTGCTTGAACTTAACACAGGAGAAACTCTTCAATTTTATCTAGTTTATAAGTCAACCAATATCATGGCCTATTTTGGCAGTAGCCAAATTTAGAACGACCATATTTAAAATTGACAAATAACATCGAGAAGAGAGGAAAAATATGGATTTCCTCAAAATCTTTAGAAGCTAGATTAATTACACATACATGTATGCCTAGCAGATAGAACTAGGAGTGGTGGTTTTAAAGTTTTCCATAGATGTATAGTACATTCAATATTAAGATTATGTTCATAGGTGGCCATACTCAATCATCCCATTACATCTAGGGACCTTTCAACTAAATTTTTCCCTCCTAGACTTGCAATTGGCCAAGAAATTCTATAGGAAGTACCAACTTACTATGTACAATCCTTGAATACCGCTCTTTTTTCACACGATATTGTTGGCAAAGCATGTTGTGTGTCTAATGTAGGCTTACATTGAACCATTTTACATACTTCTTGAGAACCAAGAAAGGAAAAAGGCTAATTCAATTTTTTGACTGAGATGAAATGTCAAAGATATATCTTAATCTCATCGATTATAACATAGTTAACATTGTTTGGTGGTAAAACAAACTTGGTGATAAAAATTGATAATCCAAGTTCAATCATTAAACAAATTGCTTGGAATAGCTATTTTTACCTAACATGATAGCTGCAATCTCAAGTTAATGCTGACAAATATGTTATAATAATGGATTTGCATTTCAAATTTCATGTTGAATTAAGAAAAACCTGCAATGGAATGAACTCAGTGCCTTTTATGGCCTTCATCTTTAGATGGGGCTCTCCTTTTCTCCCTCTTGCAATCGTTCATCATTTTATTTTCATAATATAAGCATCCTTAACGTGGTACATATGGATTTATGTATATGACTTTGTGTTGTAAGTATTCATTGAGTCTTTCTCTCAAGTTTTCAAAGTCAAAATAAAATGTAGCAACTTTTCCTTTCATTAATATGAGGTTTCCTTGTAATCAGAGTAATTGCAATTTTAGTATGTTGTTGACTCATTTCATTCTACTGCATGGCACAGGCACATTGTGAATAACTATGAGACCTTATTCTTGTGTTTAAAATTATAATTTTGCATTTCATGGGCATTCCTGGTTCTGCTACAAACACATTTGTTGCATTTGAAATATTGTTGGTTGGTGCCTATATTGAAGGAAACTTGAAACATTTTTTCATTTTGAATACTTATAGGAGAGGCCAGCCAATTTGAATACACAGAAACATGTTTGAATAAAATCATATAAGAGGCACTGACATGCCAAAAACAATTGCATAATCAAGTGAGGTAATAGCTTCTCAAAGGATGTTCTCATGGCATCCAAAAATCACCTAGTAATGCTATCTTTGAAATTCCATTTTATAATTTATGTTATATCAATTCAAACAATTTATATATTTTTGTAAAATGAAAATCCATAACTACTTTATTTCATTATAATTTTGGAGTCTACTCATGTCCCAAATTACTTTCTTTATTGATTACAAGTACCTCCCCTTGGAGATAAATTGGTTGGAACATAGATGGATCATCAACAAAATATATTTTCTTATTTACATTCACACTAATATGTTTTCCATGTATTAATAGATTTATGTAGTCTGAACAATTGCATACCTGCGCAATGAATTGTTCCTTATAGATATTATGGCTCATATCATCAAGAATAAATTCAACAAGGAGAACATGAATAGGAATATGTTGTTGCATACAGATGGAAATATGAACTCTACCATGATCAGGATGTGAAAGCCGAATAGTAAGCTCATCCTATTGATTGACGTGAACAAAAACTCTTGACTCATAACCTGGGGAAAAGGAGGAACCAACAATCACATCTAACATAAGCACGTGAACATAAAATTGTAGATGAACATAATATATTGCCTTATCTTCAAGTTGGGGATCAAGTGACTAGAAGGAATAAGCAAGGAGTATGAAGGATTTTTGCAGTTTGTAGGCTAGAAATCTCAGGTGGAAAACATCTCCAAGTAGAAAACCAGAAGTTTAGCCACATGTTGTATTTTTTTGGGGCCTTATGGTATTGATATCATATACAATCTACTAGAAGACCACTGGCTAGTATGTAGAAGCATAAAATTGATCTCATTTTATTAGATGTTTGCAATAGAGATCATAGTTTGTGCATTGAAAATTGGGAGAATGTTTTTTCTATGTGTCAAACAAAGTAATTATAAATTATAGGGTTGATCATATGAAGGGATTTCTTATGAAAGGTTTGAACAGGAGGCACAACCAATAATGGTATCCAGTAGATTTTATCAAAAAATTGAATATTTGGGGGATAATTTGTAATGATTTTATGTCTCAAGTGATATTTTGTATTAAAATCCCTATGGAATCCCATGCAAATTTAATAAAATAATGTATTTTCATTCACCAAAGCAAGTGCTAGTTATAAAGATTGTAAATTTCATATTAAGAAATCGATGGTAGAATTTAATTACAAGTACATACCCACATTGCTTCTTCAAGAAACAAAGAATAATGAAAGTATCCCTTTTCTTCAACGCCACCCTTTGCAAATGCCACACTGTAAGGATAGTCAAATGCAACTAGTCCATACAAGATCCCATCCTTTACAACAATACCTCATTTGCCTTCAGATTTCCTTTGATCTGCAGTGTGCCACTCTTTTGAATCCCACGCAATCCAAAGCCTAAACGAAAACTAACTAATATGGCCTTCATGTCTAATACCAAACTCACACGCTTAACAACTTGGGACCTGTATTTATTAATCATGGCCTCCACAATGGACCTTAAGTACTCCATGTTGTAATACACTTTCAAGGCACTTCCTACTTTAGCCTAGTTCAAAGCCTCCATTCCTCTCTCAAGAACCTTCATCACCACTGATCGAATCAGTTCCCCGCTTCCATTAACTAGGGGATCTCCTCACCGACAACCTTGATGCCCAACAGATCCCTTTCATTTCTCAGGGTTTCAATTTCATTATACATTTGAGAAACTTTAATGAGGTCCAACTCGCTGTTATCACCTTTCGAATCCATCAATTCTCTCATCTTTCTCACCTGTTTTATAACCCTAATAATGTTATGCAAAATATCTATAGCCTCATGGCCAGGGAATATGAATTTGAGGCTCTACCATGCAGATCTAGAAGCTTGTTGTTCTGAAATTGATTGAGGAATGCGCCAGTGTAGATCTTGTGAGAATTTAAGAGATGGAAATGTAGGAAGAGAAAGGGAAAACGATTCAAATTCAGAGAGGTGCGAATGTGTGCAGGTTGATGTTTAATAGTGATTAGGATTTCTTATTGACTGTGACTCACAAAGTTTTACCTTCCAAATCCATTGATAATTAGTACTTCCCCTCTTTGAATCAGGGCAGAAGTATTTTCGAGGTGGGGAATCTAGACTTGTTGAATTTGTAAGGAGCCATCAAGAGTACGCTTCTACTCCTCGAAGGAAGGAAGAGAGCATTTCTTCGGGTAAGGGAAGGAAGGTTTGTTGAATCCTTAAAAGTAGAAAGAGTATGTTCTTATTCTCGAAGTAGAGAGTAGTTCTTCGACAAGAGGAAGGATGGCTCGACTAGCTTGAAGTCAGAACCAAAAATGAAGAAATTACCCTTGTCGAGGAAAGGAATGGAAAGCTACTGAGGAAAAAAAGGACTAAGCACTTTGACAGAGTGAAGGAAAGGATTGGAGGGTTGATAAAGAAAAAAAGGAGTAAGCTCTTCGATAGAGTGAAGGGGGTCTCACTTTGTCTTGATGGATAATCATCGTGTGACTAAATTTCCCATGCATATTCTTATATAGGTTGAATTTTTAATATAAGCATAGATACTTCGTTAAAATGTTTCCATGTGAAATTTTGGTGAGTAATTTTTGATATTTTGTTAGGCGGTTTTAATTTGAAATTTTGTGGAAGCATGTTATTTTTCAATCATTTGACAAAATATTAATATTTTAAAAATAAACAATAAAGAGTATATTAGTGAATAGGGTTGTTATATTTTGTAAATTTAAGTTATATTTCTTAAAATCAATATGTTTGTTTCTATGCATGTCTTTTACCTACATTTATGAAGAAAGAGGGGAAGGTTGATTTGTCTAAGTTTTTTTAATTATATTAACTTTTTCTCCTCCATTTTTTTTACAACATAGATGGGAGATTTACTTAGCATTGAAAGGGTGTGTGCATCAATATAGTAGATTGGATTGGTAATGGGATCACCTAAACAAGCACATATATTATCTCACCATTTTCTCCTGCACTCTTTTCTCATTAAACAAAGTAGCTTCTATTTATGTTCGAAGGATGAAAAAATCATGGTTTTAATTGTTATATTTTCATTCTCCACCTCTTAATCAAATGCAATCACAATCAAATATTGTAGAACAATAAGGCATTGAACAAAAGTAATTGTAGTATTTGAAGCTAAACCTAATAACATCTTTGAGTCAAAGGAATCATTTCAATTATCCATGAAGCTACAACGAAATTATGCCAATTCATCTAATATTGGATCTTAAATGACTAAGAAACCTCAAGATTGTCGATTTTTAATATTTATGTTGTTTGTCTATTTGGAGATGACTATGATGGGATGAATGGAATGCAAAAATGCATGATAAATTCAAAAACTAAATGGTAAGCCTACTTAATAAATTGGTTTCACTAGTTAAAGTGACAGTTAGACATTAGTAAGAAGTCAAGAAATGCAAGGGGTAGCAAAAGTAATCTGGCATCTCCATCCCATGCATTTTCAGCCATGGATGGATAGCCACTTTTAGGCCATTAAAATTTTGGCCCTTGAGGGACCATTTCGCCATTATAACATAAATATGGTTTTCTTAGGGAGGGTTGTAATTCATTTAAATGCACACATAAGGTGTAGTAATAAAAATGCATTGGGATTAAAGAAGCATTCACTAACATTTCATAGCAACCAGGAACTTATGATTAAATTAAACCTGATCACACATAACATGCATAATCCATGTAAATTTATTACAATAAATAATATGCAATCACATTTCATAGAAACTTATTTTTCAACTAAGAATGGTCCAAGGAAAATATTTGCATATCAGCAATTTTCCTCCCAACCATAGGAATCCACTGTAGATGCCATCCCCAAGTTGGCTTATGAGGTCACTAGGGAAAATCAATGTAAGATATAGGCTCTCACTCACTCATTCAAACCCATTTCTCTCATGGAATGGCTAATCCAATCATTACAAAGCATTGCACACATAATCTAACTCGAAAATATCAATGGCATTGTCTTCCACTTCCCTACACAAGGAATATCTTCCGCTATTATGCTCGAGAGTGCCTTAGGGATTTTCTTCCCTTACAATGTTGTTTAGTGTAGGCAAAAAGAGTCCAATGTGTTGAATGTTTTCTAGGCATAACTTGGAAGATTAAAATGTGTCTCTCAAAAAACCAATGAACAATTATAACTAATGGGTGAAATCTTCCTTAGTTTCCCAACCTCTATGTTCATTTACAACATATCTAACTCTTCACCAAGGACAACCAATTCCTCTTTCATGGTCTTGGTTTTGATCATTTTCATATTTATGGTTAATTAGTAGTAGAAGAGAATGTAGCAAGCACTCCATAAGCCCTCTTTGTGTGCCTCAAATGGACCTTGAAATTACTTACAAAATGGTATTTTCAACCTACTGTGTGACTTTATTATCCACCTATATTTTAAATAGGGGTTGCAAATTAGGTTGATAATAAGGTTGAAAAGTATTTAGTCTAAAAAATCCAATATAATACGTGTCAAAACACCCATCAAAATCTAGGTCCAAATTATTTATAAAATGCATAATTTTAGATTTAAAAAAATATGTTGAAAATGGATGTTATAAATGTGGTTGAAAAATGATTTGATGGTCATCATTTATTACACAAATATTATAAATTAGGTAGAAATTTATTTTGAAATTTTAATAGGAGGTATAGGTTGAAACTTTTATTTTAAAAAAATGTTCTTGATCGTGAGCTCAAAGATGATCCTAGTCATAATCAAAGATCCTAATCCTAAACTCACTTCCTACACTTAAGCTTTGCGTGTCGAGCCCAACAACTGGCCAAGTCTAAATCGCAGTCTAAGTAGCTTATATATATATATATATATATATATATATATATATATATATATATATATTGTGGAGCTTATCAATCCAAAGTTGAATATAGGTACTTAGACTATATATATGTGTGTGTGTTATGTTTCTATGTTTTATATTTAGATTAATGCTTGAATCTCTCTCTTTTAATCAATTACAATAACCTAATTTAATCTCATAACATAGCTAGAT
The DNA here is from genome assembly GCA_000404065.3 of Pinus taeda. Classification (NCBI taxonomy): domain Eukaryota; kingdom Viridiplantae; phylum Streptophyta; class Pinopsida; order Pinales; family Pinaceae; genus Pinus; species Pinus taeda. Next base: position 262,468 of record APFE031172874.1, read on the forward strand.
GACAAATTATGGTTTTTGTTGGATTGCATAGTGTTAAATGAATGTATATGGAATCTTACTTGAAAGAACTGCATCACAACATGATAACTTCACTATGTAGAGCTCCCTGCCTATCCAGCGCCTGGGTAACACTCCTCAAGTGAGACCTTCCTTGCTTTAGGAATTGATCATGTCAATGCTAGACTAGTAAAATGTTTGATGGACACTTAAGTGGACCCTAGTTTATCAATTAGAGCCAAGAAATGGTTATTTTGTTGGGACCACAACATGATTCTGAGGCCTTATCAAAATGAAGAAATAGTTGGCTAAACCACAAGTGGAAGATTGTTTTGATGATAGAACGAAATATTTGCTAGTGAGGAAGCCCCACTACTTTGTTGGAGAATGGAAAAATTCAAGGAGACATTCATGTATGAAGACATCTTTGAAATTTTATGGGTAGAGTTTTCTAGTGAGTTTGTGTGAATGGTTGCATATGATTGATGAAGCCCCACACCACCATTAAGGAGACAGGAAGACAAGTCAAATCCTAAATCCAGTAAATTTGGAGCGTTGCAATCACTTGGTTAATCAAGCAATAAACTTTTGGGGGGAGCAGACAATGAAAGGGTACATTGTAACTAGTTTGTAGTATAATTGTACTAGTTTTACTCAAAAGCTAAGGACCAATTTTAGAAGGGGTTTTGAGAGATATTGGTGAACACAAACCCTACAAGGATAAAAATGTTGTTGGTGATTGGATACACTTCATTATAATACATGTAATACATCGAACATAAATGAAATAGACAGAAAGAGAAACTTACAGTGTGATGCCCAAGGCCCCAGACGAATTCATCGTGAAACTTTTTCCTTAAAGGATGCCTGAAACAATTCTTCATGATGACAGTGAATGCAAACTTTTGGAGATATCAAAAATCTCTCTATCCTGGCAAGACTAGTGAAAGGCTTGTAGAATCACCAAGCTGAGGGATGAACAAATCCTCATGCCCACATTTAAAGGACTCATCTTCATCTACTTAAAACTCCTCTTTTGATTCTTTTGGCTCAAACTTGAATTTTTCCTCATTAACTGAGCGATTCAAAGAGTAATTTAGAGATCGAACATATCAACATCCTCCGCATCTTCAGACTCTAAATCCACTTCCTTAAGATAGTTTTTCATTGATCTTTAGGGTTTCATTTGCTAAACTCTCACTCCTGTGATCACCTTGTTGCTTCAAATTTGAAGGATCATTTCAGTATTCAGTTGTCCCAGTCTTGGCCTTAGAAATTCTCTATTTCTTTTCAACAATTTCAGCACACTTCATTTGCAGAGTAAATGGTGTTACAAGCCATAAAACAATGCATAATAAGGTTACCAATCCTTGCCACTCCCAATGTATGTTCTCTCCATAGAGGTTGAACCATGTGCCTTTGGTATGTATGTATCACTTAGCATAAGCAATAGCCATTCTTTCCAAGTGTCTCATCCCAGCACTATCTAAAGGTTCCAGGTGGCCATTAATATCACCATAACCATGTAATATCTGAGCCTTCATCAAATCGTCCCAGCTGCAATAAATTGAAAAATAGGAAGGTCGTATTGCTATTTATAGGCAGAGGAACTAATTGGGAGGTTATTTGTTGTTTTCTCATTATACGGTCTTGACCTAGATAACATTCTACATCTCCAGAATTGTATAACTATTGTGAAGGAAGCAACTTACGCATCCTCGACCACTGAGAGAGGACCTTTTGAGCTACTTCAACTGAACACATAGTCTCTTGAATGTACAAAATAGATGGCTAATATTTTTTAATCAGCCTATTCATGAATCATTGTTGGGAGGCCATCCCTATGCCCCTCATATTATGGGATAACACAATCATCTTTTCACCCTTGAGGGGGATGCTTTGGGAGATTAAAAGGGGAAAATGTTATTTTCCTCACTCATATTCAATTCTTGCTTACAATATATTAGTTCTTCATGAATTCACTATTGATTACATTTTTTTGTGAATCAACTATTGATTGAGGTACACAAGGTATCAATGATCTCATTCTCACTTTTGGATTTGTGGGCGATACAAAATGTTACATGTAGAAATTAAAGATTGATAATGAAGGGTGATACCAATAGTTACAAGATTGATAATGAAAATGATGAGAGGAACTCATCTCCTTCTCAACTCAATGGCACCTACCTCAAACCCTTGTAGGGTTCCACCCATAGATTGCACAAGGCCTTTGGATTGCAAAGCAAAGCAAGGAAGTCAATGATTTAAAGGGAGAAGCAGAGACATGACACCTCTAAATATCACAGATTCTTGTTAGGCATTTTCTATAACCAAACTCAAAGGATTTACCTCATGTTTTTTGTGCTTTTCACAATAAGTCAACCTCATAGACCTACTTCAAAGGCACATTATACATAACTTAACAACCTTTCAATTACGGAAATAGGCAAGTGTATTTTGATGATGGTGGTGTCCATGTGTTTTTTGTGTATCCTATTGAGGGTGATGGGCACATGTCTTACATTTATTGCAGCCTGCATGTGTATTTATTTGATGGTATTGACCTTATGTCTTTTATTGATATTGCATTGTTGTATATGTTGAAGGTGGTGAGCTCTTCTCATAGGCTTGAATTTTTTGCTCATTGTGGTTCCTAGTGGATTTACTTTCATTGAAATGTATCTTATTGTACACAATTAAAATGACTAACGTAAACCACTAATTCATATTATTGTAGTACTTTATAGGTAGTCATTTTTTTGTTCCTAGACTAAATTAGTCATTCACGTTAGTCATTTTGAATTTTATTACTTATTAGCTAATCATATATTTTCTCCTGGGACTAAATTAGTCATTTTTAGTTGGGTCACTTAATATTGCTCATTTTTGGTAGTATTCCACTTGTAAAAGTTGTGGTGACTAGCCTCTTTAGGCACCTAGTCACTAATTTCTCATTTTCTACTAGTGGTGCCTTCATAATTTTATATTCCAGAATGTAGAGAACATAAGGTGAAATATAGAGGTTGATAGCTAGAGTATCTTATGGTCTACAACCCTACACAATCAAATGCCCAAGAACAATATCTAAGCTTTAGTTATTAAGCATCAACCATAGAAATTTATTTGGTTTGGCACTTTTCTCCAACTCTAGAAACACATACAAGCTTAAAATAAATTGTGTACCCTGTTCTCATTATAAATCCAAATGCCAATCCTTGAAGTCTATAGTTTTCTCAAGAAACCAAACACAAATAAAAGAGGAATATTTACATGGAATTAGAGGTATGAGAGTTAATTATCTTATTTGCAATCATGGAATTACCTCAACAACAAAGCGAGCCCATATCTTGTCACAATGAGCTTCCATGACTCCCTTTAAAATCATAAGCCCCAAGCCTCAAATGATGTCAACTATTTCAAGGAAGAGCCCTCGTTCCTCACAAAGCATCTACAATATTGGTGAAAACCAACAGAATATAACATGACAACATTAATCGAGTCTCAAAGTAACAAAAATGAGTTATTGAATGCAATATTAAAACCCTATTAATCTAAGAAAATAATTTACCTCTATAATCAATTCTTGGGGTTGACTCATATTCTCCATGACTATAATAGGTCACCCCATAGTTTGAAGACCCAATTCCACTGTCGAGCTTGCACCACTTTCTAGGTTACCTTTTGAAAGAAATCTACCATCCTTATCAAGCACCTACATAGCATCTAAGGTATTAAGCAATTATACTTGATTGGCAAGTTTACAGTGATATCTTTCTTTTTTTAACTATTGGAAGAAGCAATTTATCAGTTGGAGAAAAATAATCACTGCATGGATGGACAATACATGATGAAGCACAAGAAGATCGAAATTGCAAATGTATATCCCTAGTATGTTAGAATGGAAATGTAATATTTTAAAGAACCAATAAACACCAAGAATGGAGGTGAAATACCAGTCTAGTTGTAGTAATTGTAACTTGGTTAAGTTTTTGTTATAGTTAAGTTATTGTTATAGTTGAGGTAGGATTTTGTTGGGCTCCCATGTTGTAAAAAATCTAAGGTTAGTTGTGAGGGCATGATAGGTAAGGAGTGCCAGGGCATGAAAAGGAATGAAAAGGCATGCTAACACATGCCAGATAGTTTTGTGGTCTGTTGGTTTGATTTAATTTTATGGTGTTAATTTTATTGTCCGCTTTGCATAGCACTATTTTTCCTAGTTTGGAACATTATAGTTAGCATGTCCAGGTGTTCTAAGGAGGGAGTGACAAGGTATGCTATGCATTGCCGCCAAAGCATGCTCTAGTGCTAGGGAAGCATACCAAGATGTGCCAAGTGCTAAGGTGTGCCAATGCATTCTAAGGAGTGTTAGGGAGTTCCAAATAAACATAAGGGAGGACTAGGTCAAAATGCATGGAAATGAATGAATAAGATTGTGTGACAGGGAGTTTCAGCGAGTTCCAAGTGTGATAAGGAGAGAGTGACATGGTATGATAGGTTGCGCTAAGTCATGCTAGATTTTTGGGGTAACATGCAGCCAAGATATTGCATGTGCTAGGGAAACACAAGGGAGCACTAGGTCAAATTAGTGCATGCAAATGACCAAATAAGAATTTGTGACAAGAAGTGTCAGTGAGATACAGGTGTGCTGAGGGAGTAACAAGGTATGCCAGGTAGTGCTAAGGGATGCTAGAGGCCAGGACAACATGCCAAGATGTGCTAGGTGCTACGGTGTGCCAAATCATGCCAGAGAGTGTTATGGAGTGCCAAGGAAACAAAAGGGATCACTAGTTTCAAATACATGGAAATGAATGAATAAGAGTGTGTGACAGGGAGTGTTAGTGAGTTCTAGATGTGGTAAGGAGAAAGTGACAAGATATGTTAGGTAGTGCCAAGGAATGCTAGAATGCCAAGGCAACATACCAAGATGTGTCATGTGCTAGGGTGTGTCAATGCATGCCAACGAATGTTAGGGAGTGCTAGAAAAACACAAGGGAGAACTAGTTCAAAATGCATGGAAATGAAGATATAAGAGTCTGTGATAGGGAGTGTCAATGAGTTCCAAGTGTTCTAAGGAGGGAATGACAATGTTATATGTTAGGCAGTACCAAGGCATGCTAGGGTGTCAGGGCATGTCAAAGAGTGCTAGGTTGTGCTAGGGAGTGCAAAGCATGTCAAGAAATGTAGGGGATGCTAACACATGCCACATAGGGGTAAGGGATTGTTAGAATTGCCATGTGTTATGGCATGTCAAGATGTAAATTGTGTTTCTTAGTTGTTTTATGGCCATGGTTGGAAGCGAGCCTTGAATTGGTAACTTATTAAGTGAGATGAGTTGAGATTGGACATGAGTAGCCTAAGATGTGTTATAAGCAGTTCTTAGGTGAACAAGGCATAATCTAGTTGTAGCAAATATAACTTGGTTAATTTGTTGTCGTTGGGGAAGGACTTGGTTGGGTTCCGACCAAGCCTAAAAAAAGGTAAGGGTAGTTATGAGGGCATGATAGCTAAGGAGTTTCAGGGCATGCCAAAGAATGAAAAGGTGTGCTAACACATGGAAGATAGTGTCAATGGATGGTGAGGTTTGTTAGGGAGAGTTAGGGGAACACAAGGGAGAACTAGGTCAAAATGCTTGGAAATGAACAAATAGGAGTGTGTGCCAAGGAGTGCTAGTGAATTATAGGTGTGCCAAGGATGAAGTGTTTTAGGAGAAGTTCAGAATAGGATTTGCAGGAGGAAATCCTATGGTTTTGATAAGGCATGGACAAAGCAACTTCAGGGAAAGGGAAACTTTGGGATGGGCACAATATTGTTTTGCTAATGAATTGGTTGGGTTCCCAAGTCGTAAAAAAGTAAGGTTATCTGTGAGGGTGTTAGTGTCAATTAGTTCAGTTTGTCACTACTAATCAAATATGCTCTTACAAGGTGCTACTAGGGTGTCCAGTAAAATTCTTTTTATTTCAGTGAGTCTTCAAATAAAAATTTGGTCATTGGCTAGTGTGTCCAGGGCTATTTCCATTGTTTGAAGAATTTCATATGCCGTCACTTTCATCACTCAATTGAGTCTACCATCATGAAATCATCATTAATATCACTTTAGTCACATCATCATGGTCTCCATTTAGCTTAGTGTCACCATTAGGTCATTAGGGTTAAGGTCACAAGATCAGTCATTTCATGTATAAATCTGGCAAATGAGGAGGAGCAATAGATAAATTTGGTCAATAACACTTGATTTCAAATGTAATTTATGTTTTGAGATGTAATAATGTTCCTAAGGTTCTAAAGTTACTAGAAGAGGTCCTAAGGCTACAAAACTAACAAATAAATTGAATTGGTGAGGTGGGGCATCCTACCTCATTGATCACTTAGACACCAAAATCAAATTATAAAATCACATGAAGGAGATAACTCACACTCATTTGCACCTATCGACCATCCTAGCATTGAGATCCTCCCTCTCCTTTGCAAAGAATTGTGATTCCATATTCCTCACTGGAAAAAATTGACTCTCGTTGCGCACCTAGACAGCACGTTGTGCACAAGAAGCCTTCGTTGCACACGGGCAAAAGTTGTCCAAAATTGTTTTTTGACCACCAAAATTTATTTTTCAAAGCTCCTCTTTAGTCATTTCATCCTCCAGGCTCTATAACAAGTAATTCAAGTCATTTTCATGCCCTCCTTTGCCTCATATGTCAAGAAAATGATTAAATACTTCTTTCTCTAGGGTTTACATGATTTCCATGGTTTTGATCCTCAAATGGTGAGTTACTACCCTAAACCCTATATTCCTTGTCCCTACACGTCTGTTTGTAGCTATTACACCATTTCCATCCATCACAAAGCCTTATACCCTCATTTTCTATCATTTTCCGTAAACCCTAATCTACCTTATCTCTTTCTAGGATGGGCCTATGTTTTGGCCTTTTCCACCCCCTCCCCTCAAAAATTTCCAAAAATTCCTTTTTCCCCTACTCACTGACATCATTCCCTACCCTCCTAAATTTCCTTATGAATTTAGGCAACTCCTAAGTCCATCATACCACCTCATTTCCTCAAAACATCAAATTTCATTTTTTTTTCTTTCCATTCACCTAGGGTTTGAGCAATGGAGTCTGACTCATCACCATCAGAGAAGAGGAAGTAAAGAAAGGGGGGAAAGATACTGAGGTTTGAGCCCTTTAATTGAAATGAAATCACCTCCTCCCCGTTTGTCATGAAATTCTTTGAAGATGTCAATTGTTTAGGGTTTTGTCAAAGAGTGCAGGAAGTAGGTTACCATGAGCATCTCATAGGTATATTTTCCTTCACCTTGAAGGAAGACAAGATCACCATTGCAAGGAATGATTTCATGTTTTTAGTGGATCCCATATCTCAAGATATAGGCATACCAAACCATGGTGAAAACTTGTTCAAAGGCATAAACCTAGACCTAGAAGAGTACAAACCCTACTTGAAATCACAATACAAAGGATCTCACTCACATGTTTTCCCATTCAGATACTTGTTGGATTGATATGTACCATTGATTAAGTTTGTCATGAATTTCTTCACACGTGAGGGAATATTTTCTGGGCTATATCAATACCACATAAGACTGCTCATCCACTTTATAGCTACCAAGTCTCAAAATTTGTCCAGCTACTTGTATAGGAGCCTAACCAAAATGTCTGAAAGGGTGAAATTCAAAGGAAAAGTGCATTATCGTAGCCTCTTTCACCATAGCCTGATAAAGGTTATAGTACTCCATCAGATGAAACAGAAGGACATGACATGGGACACCTTCATTGGGGCATCCTTGGAAACACATATAACCACTTCACCAAGCCAACACCAAACCATGTCAGCACAACCCATCGAGGTGGGGTCATCAAGAAAAGATGATCATGTTTCCAAGGCACCTAGGCCATAGGTGACCAAGACATATCAACAAGGCAGAAGCCTTGTGTTTTCTCCTCAAATTGAGGAAGGGGCCATGCCTACAACATCATAAGAACAAGGATCACCATCACATCATGAGGCTTCTTTGCAAGATAAGGATCCCATTGAGCATGAATTTGACCTAGTTGACTTGGAGGCACATGATGAGAATAAAACCATGCAATGATTCATCAGAGAGAAGGATTATTAGATCATGGAGCTCAAGGAAAATTTGGAAAGGGAAAAATTCATCATATCATTCCTTGAGCAAGAAAACAATCGACTTAAGGCAAAACAACTAGTCACGGAGAAAAAGAAATTCAAAGCCAAGAAACAAGAGATGAAAGAAAAGGCAATGGTTGACCATGAGGACACTGAGCAACATGAAGGACATGTGGCAAGGAGGAGAGAAAGGACAATGGGTCTTAGGAAGGTACTTTAGAGGGAAAGAGAACAAAAGCCACCAATTGAAGAATTGACCTTTGAAGAGAGGATTACCATGGAAATAAATGAGGACAGGGAGTTTTGGCTTGAAAACATAAATTTCCACCTTGAGAAGCTCCTTCACAAGGACAGCGGGGATAAAAAATTGCAAAATAAAATGGCCATCCATTATTACACAAGGAATAAGGTTGCCAAAGTCAAAATCAAGCAGTTGAAGGAAAAACTCAAGGATACCCTAATTAGACAAGAGGAGAAGGGTCAGTTAGATTTCCTTACTAATGTATACATGATTGCATAACATATCTCATCAGGAATCTCTGGAAAAAATTTGGGAGGATTTGGAGAATTTTTTTTTTTGGTGCAGACTGGTGCAAACTTGAAATTTCTTGGCAATTTTCTATCTAGGAGCGCAGCGAGCTCACACTGCGCTCCTTCCTCAGGGCTCCAAATGATGGAAACTTAGAATTTTTGGAAATATTATGACCCCTCTCAAAAATCATTTTCCCACTTTATTGGTCTCGGGCTTAGTTTTTGAGAAATTTGTAAAAAAGAAGCCAAAAATCACCTTTCTGCCTCTCTTTTCCATTTCGTTGCGCACCTGGAGACACCTTGGGAGAATGGCCATATGTTAGCCAAAAATGGGACAGTTTAAGTGAAAAAATATTCCAAAGACATATACACTCTCCCATATTTCTAGAAAAGGCTTTAGATATAGATTTGGACTTAAGAAAGGCACTCAAAAATGGCCTCCAACAACTCACTGGACACCTGTAAATTTCTTAGATGTTTGTAAAATTTTCACTCTAATTTTTTGTAATTCCTATTCTGACTTTGGTAAAAGTAAAAATGGTGAAGTAGATGAATGTTAGGGGTAAAATTAAATGTAAATAATTTGTGTTTAGTCTTTGTAAGTTGTTTTGATATAAATTTGACCTCATTTATGAAGGAGGTTGGAGTCAAAGTTAATTGTAGATTTTTTTTTAACTTCCTTAGAAATTAGGGTTTGGTTAGAACACCTCATGGAATAGTTCCTAGAGTCATGGATTCAACCCATGAGAGTGAGGAGATATTTTTTTTGTCTTTATGTATCATTTTATCAGTGATAGAATGGGTTAGAATTCAGAGGAGATAACTATTGTAGCTTGTACTTGGACATTTTATGGAAATCAAAGGACGCAGTCGTAATTTGCAACTACTATCTAGGAATTCATGTGTAGTAAGTTTGTGATGTTATTTTTTCTTTGTTATAGCTTTATATGAAAGATATTCATCTTCCCTTTCCATTCATCAATTCTTCAATGGTTTTCCTTATAGTTTATAAACAAAATTCTTTACATAAAGCTCTGTTTTGATGGAAAAATCATTATCATGTGTTACATTCTTTCTTGCTTAATGAATTCATGTTTCATGCTCATTAAGACCTTTTACTTCTTATAAACACTACACTACACTGAAAAACCCTATGATCCATCACAAAAGTAATGCTACGTTGCTCCTTTATATCTTTTTGTTGTAACCCTTTAATCCTCTGACCTAGCTACCTAGTTTTTCTCCCTTATCCAACAACAAAACCCTAAATTTTCCAAAACCCACATGAGCCTAGCTAGCTAGCCTAAAATATACCAAACTAAAGGCATGATCTCCTCATCATCCTAGGACATTGTGGAGGATAACAGAGGGCATGACAACTAGGGAGTGCCATGATGTTCTAGTGAATGTAAGGTTCCCAAGTCATGGAAAAATGTAATTCTAGTTGTGAGGTCATGATTGCCAAGGTGTGTTAAGGAATGCTAGGGCATGCTAACATGTGTCAGATGGTATGAAGACATGTCAAACAAGCTAATATGTGCCAAATTCTAAGGCATGCCAAGATGTACAAGGGTGTGACAATGCATGTAAGGGACTGCCAATGCAACAAAAGGGAGGAACAAGTTAAACTACAAGGAAATGCGCACATAATAAGGTTAATAAGTCATCAATTTACCTTTCCCATGAGGGGCATTTTAGGCACACCAACACTAGGTACCAATAGGTGGCAAGTGCCAATTGTCAATGCATTCTAAGTGCCAAATATTCCTCTGTATCTTCTCATCTAGTTTCCAAATTGATCTCAAATAAATTTAATATTAAACCATGCCAAAGCATACCAAGTCATTTCAATGCATGCCAAATATGCTAAGACTTTCCAAGTGCCAACACATTCCAAGTGCCAATGTTTGTCAGGGAGTGTGATGCATGCTATGAAGTGGCAGAGCATATCGAAGAGTGCTAAGGTGTGCTAGAGAGTGCCAATGCATGCTAAGGTGTGTTAGGGAGTACTAAGACAACACAAGGGAGAACTAGGTCAAAATGCATGGAAGTGAATGAATATGAGGGTGTGTGGGGGAGTGCCAATGAGTGCTAGCTGTCATGCCAAGGAGGGAGCGATAACGTGTGCCAAATAGTTCCAAGGCATGCCAGGTGCTAAGACATGCTAGGATGTGTAGGCTTCCAGAGTATGCCAATATGCGTCAAAGAGTTTCAAGGCAAAAAAGGGAATAACCAAGCTAAAATGCAAGGAAATGAGCACATAAGAGGGTTAATAAGTTAGGACTTTATCTTTTTCAAAAGGGGCATGCTAGGCACACTAATAATATGTTCCAATACATGCGAAGTGCCAATGTGTGTGAAGTGCTAATGTTTGTTAATTAAATATTATGCCAAGGTGTTCCAGGGCATGCTAGGGACTACAGGGCATGCCATCATTTGGTTGGGCATCCTACTCATGGCAAGATGTTCTAGGTACAAATATGTTCAAGGTACAAATATGTTCCAAGACATGCGAGGTTCCAAGGAATGTTAGTGTACTATTCCAAAGCATGTTAAGGTGTTTCATGAGTGTTAAGGAGTGCCAGGTCTCTCTCATTAATAGAATTGATGGAGCTTGATTATGTATTAAATAATATAGTTCCTACACACACTAGTGGAACTCTATTTAAAGGAAATTTGCTAGATAATAAACATAATAGAGATGAATCATGTGTTGACTCATAGGAAAACTATATTCTTATGACTTGAGGGAAATGATACACACTAATTACTTCTTAAAAAATTGACAAACTATTATAAACACTATGACCTTGGACACATAATGAAAAATACTCCACAACAATGGTCTTAAATCATTATCTTTTGACAAAAAATATAGTAACAGATACATAGTGTCAAAAAAAATGCATTGGAATGATCAATGATGACAAACATTTTTTGACCATCACCAAAAGTAACCAAAAAGAGCATTGGTGAGTGTCAATAAAAGATCGTCACTAGAAGTGTCACCAAGGATAGAATTAGTGATGGACCTTTAATGACCCTCACCAAAAGTGTCACCAAAGAGAGAATTAGTGACAGGCCTTTAACGACCCTCACCAAAAGTGTCATTGAAAATAGCTTTGGTGACAAACCTTAAAGGACCATCACTATATACACTTACAACAACGATTTTTTAAATACCGTCACCATATGAGACATTGGTGACGGATCTTAAAGGTCCATCATAGGCATGAAGCATTATCAAAACTCATTGGAATGATCAATGATGATGAACATTTATTAACCATCACCAAAAGTAACCAAAAAGATCATTGGTGATGGTCAATAAAAGATTGTCACTAGAAGTTTCACCAAAGAGAGAATTAGTGATGGGCCTTTAATGACCCTTGCCGAAAGTGTCACTAAAGAGAGAATTAGTGACGGGCCTTTAATGACCCTCACCAAAAGTGTCATTGAAAATGGCTTTGGTGACAAACCTTAAAGTACCATCACTATATGTTGGGTTGTGCTATATTCTTTCCACATAGTTAACAGGGTGTTTGAGGGGTACCCGTAACCCCACTTTATGGGGTCCAAGGTAGCACCCCGGAAAATTTTAGTTTTGGACCCTATGTTAGGTTGGGCAGACCCACCTATGGTTTTGTGCATGATATTCGCACATGTTTTTTGGACGCGATATTTTTAGGTCCATGGTTTTGGACGCGATGGTTTTCGATCCATGGTATTGGATGCTTCGGCATGTATAAATATGTTTTGTAACATTGAAAGGAATATAATGAAAAATCAAGCTGGTAGTCCCAGTTTTGGGATCCGGTGGGAAATCTCTATGTATACGTGTTTTATGTGTTATGCTATCGCATTTTTATTTTTCCTGTGATTTAGAATTCGTATGCAGGTAATTTCTGTATGGGGTTAAAACCTACATTTGGTATCAGAGCTGTTTTGGCTTCAAGGGGATGCCTTTGTTGCTGAGGGGTTTCGCTTGGGCCTGTTGTAGACCCTGTTCAGTGGGAGATCTGCAAGATTGATTCTGGTGCTGAAAGAAGATGGCGAGCAGCGGAAAGATAGAGATTGAGAAGTTCAATGGTCAGAATTTTGAGTTGTGGAAACTCAAGATGGAGGATCTGTTGGTGGATAAAGATCAGTGGATCGCGGTAGATCCGAGTACTAAACCAACGAGAGTGATCGATGAAGAATGGAAGAAGTTGGATCGGAAGGCAAAGAGCACAATACGATTGTGTGTCTCAGATTCAGTATTGTTGAATGTATCAGGGGAAGCTACAGCGAAGGCTCTGTGGGATAAGTTAGGGACTTTGTACCAATCTAAGTCTCTGGAGAATAAACTATTCATGTGGAAAAAGCTGTATAACCTGAGGATGAAAGATGGAGACTCGGTGACAGAGCATCTAAATGTGTTTAATACTGTGGTAAGTCAGTTATCATATGTTGATATTAAAATTTCAGATGAAGA
>APFE031172874.1:280448-306164 GCA_000404065.3 Pinus taeda
GTATTGGATGCTTCGGCATGTATAAATATGTTTTGTAACATTGAAAGGAATATAATGAAAAATCAAGCTGGTAGTCCCGGTTTTGGGATCCAGTGAGAAATCTCTGTGTATACGTGTTTTATATGTTATTCTCTCGCATTTTTATTTTTCCTGTGATTTAGAATTCGTATGCAGGTAATCTCTGTACGGGGTTAAAACCTACATTTGGTATCAGAGTTGTTTTGGCTTCAAGGGGACGCCTTTGTTGTTGAGGGGTTTCACTCGGGCCTGTGGTAAACCCTGTTCAGTGGGAGAACTGCAAGATCGATTCTGGTGGTGAAAGAAGATGGCGACATTGGCGATGGACCTTAAAGGTTTTTCACAGGCATGATCCTCACCAATGACCTTTTTTCTTGTAGTGAGAGTTGCATTAGATTAGTATATCATCAAAATATACTAACACAAAATTGCTAAGGAAGGGTTTGAAAATTGAATTCATTAAACCTTGAAATGTCTAAGGTGCATTAGTAACGCCAAAATGCATGACCAAAAATTCATAATGACCCTCATGAGTTCTGAAGGATGTTTTCAGAATGTATTCAATATTAATTCTAATTTGATGATATCTTGAATGAAGATTCATCTTGGTTAGGTAAATTTCTCCATGTAATTCATCAAATAATTCATCAATGAAGGGAATGGGAAATTTATATTTAATAGTGAGCTTGTTGAGCTCCCTGTAACTCAAACATATACTCCATGATCCATCGTTCTTGTGCACCAATACTACTGGAGTAAAGAAAGAGCTTTGACTAGGTTGAATTATACTAGCCTCTAGCATTTTTGCAACCATACATTTAGTTTCACTCTTTTGGGCATAGGGATATCTGTAATTTGTAACATCTTATTTTTGGAATAACACTTCCTAGAATCAAATGAATAGCATGATCATGATCACGAATAGGTAGGAGGACTTTGGGAGTCTCAAATACCTTGGAATTATTGTCCAAGGCATTTTGGAGATCTGAAGAAATATATGATTTTGATGTTTGAACATCTGTTGAGCATAATTGTGAAATTATGCCTCATTGTATTTCTTAAGAAACTTTTTGATCCCATTAGAGTTGATTATCTTTCCTGGTTTTCCTCGATACCCCTTAATTCAACTTCCTTTCCTTACCAAAAATATGTTAAGGAAATTTCTTAAAAATTGAAAGTTATTGTCCCAAAGCTTGTAACCATTGGACTCCTAGTGCAACATTAGCATCACCCATTGGAATGGAAAGAATTATACTATTCAATACATATCACCCCATGGTTAGCTTTATATTATGGCACTTTCTAGAGAAATTTATAGTTCCTCCATTTGCAACCATCACTTGACACTCAGGTGCTGGATATAGCAAGAAATTCAATTCTTTGGCTATCTTGCAATGAATAAAATTATGAGTACTACCTAAATCAGTCAACACTATTACCTTTTTCTTCTTGATATGTCCTTCTATCTTGAGAGTTTGAGTGGTAATTCCTGCTAATGCATTACAAGATATGGTTGGATTCATTTTTTCTTTCTCTTGGGTTGGTTCTTGATGTATATCCTCCCCTTTTGATGTTTCTTGTTCCTTTTCTTCCTTTTCTTCACAATATATGTAGAATAATTTCTTCTCATTGCACTTATGACCTTTACTGTATTTTCTATCAGAACTCTAACAAATCCCTTTTTATCTTTTTTCTCTAATTTTTGTGGCATCAACCTTGTAGGTTGTGGAAGGGTAGTAGCAACAACACTTCCATATTTATAGTTGTGATTGGTAGACTTCCTTACTGTCATAATTTTGCTTTCAACTTTTCTTGCCACCCTGAATGCCTTCTCCAATTAATCAAGTTCCCAAAGGTGAACCTCATGTTGGATGTTATCCTTCAATTCCCCTATCAATACATAAATCCTATGCTCCTATGGAATATCAATTACCCTAATATTCAATTTTTGGAAGTCCTCATTGTGCTTCGCCTTTGAACCCTTTTGTTTGTGATTTATCAATTGGCTAAAGAAGGTTTTTCTCTTTGTATCCTCATAATGTGCTATCATTTCCTTCATAAAAATTTAACAAGTGATAAGTGGTTTACGAGAACAAATCCATCAATACCATACAAATTTATTGGGTTATAAATATAAAGATGTAATGGTAACTCTTGTGTGTGTTGCACATCATTTAGATCGAAATATTGCTCCATCTATAGCATTCATGTTACCAGATCCTTTCTATCAAAATTCCTCATATCTATCTTGGGAATGTGGTGGTTCTAAAGCCCCACATTGGAGTCTTTAAAATGATCATTCATATTCCTTTTTTCCTCATCATGATTTTCATGGATTACCTTGTCACCATCGAGAAGCATTTCTTGAAAAAACTTTGTCAAACCTTCCATGTATTATTTTAAACCCTCCTTGTCCCTTTTTAATCCATCCGTGTCCCCTTTTAGTTCATCTTTGGTTGTTCTTTGTGAGAGTGGATCTTTTTGCAATCGGTCCCTTAATTTTTATGTATCATGTTGCAATTATTCCTCTTCATGTGTCATAGTAGAGCTGAGGGCTTAATGGGTGTAGAGTTATTTAGTTTGGGAGAAATTTTAGAACCCAATGCTGATATCTATGCTTCAATATGCCCTTGGAATCACTTCACAATAATTTTTCAAACAAAAGTTATGTAAAATTTAAAAAAATATACACCTTTTTCTTTCTTTTTAGGAGCTCAATAATGAAGCTGTTGTATATCTGTAATCTCAGATCTCCAAGGTCTGAAATTTTTTCCTATGGTATCCCGCTGAATCTTATTTCTAATGCCACAATTCAGACTGATATTGGATTTTTCAAGCAATAGTTGTTCTTGATCTCCCACGATGACCTGATTATAAACTAGTTTAGTACAACAAACTTGTACAGAGTGCTACATGTCACTGTTTTGACCTTCATCGCTGAAAAAATATACAAGAAACTAGAGTTTGTAAAATTTAAGTCTCTTTTTACAAAATTCAAAGCTAATGCTCGGAGAGATAGTTATGATGATTTTCCATAGGTAACCTATTTGAGATTGAATTATGGATCTTGAAAAAACCCTAAATTCCTCATATCATATCTCTGAAACTATAGTGAACCAAGCTTTGAAATGTTTATCCAAATTTCGTCACGATTTTGGCTTCATGTGGTCAATTTTTTAGCTTATGAAGCCTCTTAGAAAAAAAATTATAGCAAAAATTCCAAGATGACTTGTTTGAAGAAGTGAACCCCTAGAATCCAAAGCTTTGATACCAAATTTTATGCAACCAACTCACAAAAAAGATAGCTTAATGACTTAAAATTTATCCTCTTCAAGGGGGGAACCTCGTTTACATTACATAAATGAACAATTATTTTATGATTCAAATGATAAGACCTCCTTGGTATATATAGGAGTTTAAGGGGCATAATATAATCAAAGCCTAAATAACAATAATAATGTAAAGGCACAACAATAACAATAGTGGGCTTCTATCGGGCACAAAAATAACAACATGGGGGATACATGGGTACAACAATAACAATAGAGGGGTAAGCTAATAATAATATGGGGAACACACTAGTATTATAGGGACCTAACACTCCCTTACCCATTGTGTTAAGGATATCAATCAACTTACCCCTTATAGATTTAGGTAAGATAGTTTTCAATGTATCAAATCTTAGATTGTGTAATTTTTATATTTTAACATTATATGAAAATCTCTCTACCAAATCCTTAAGAATCTCATATTCTCTTTGAGTCATTTTAAATATTTTCTATTTAAGATCATGATGTATATAATAACATTTATATTTTTTTAAAACAATATTCTAATTTCATCCCATGATCTTCTTTAGTTAGTACCTAGACCCATAAATCATTTAAGAGCTCCATTTTTAAGTGTGGCCCAATTTTTAAGAATCAAGTAAATAACAATAATATATGCATAATACTTCAAATTCAAAGATAAAAGTTTATGGGTTTTCTATTCTCATACTATGGAATTTAGGAAGTATTGATAGTAAGATTTTCTTCATACCAACATTAGTTTCAGTATATTGAATTGGGAATCCATAAGGATCCTCTTCATTGTCATCATCTCCATAATTTCCTCTTCCTCTACCTCAAACTCTACCACCTCTTCCACCACCAGGAGGGGGTCTTGTTCCTCCTCTACCACCTCCAAGTGGTGGTCGTCCTCCTATTATTACTTTTTCAAGTCCATTTGGAGTAAATGTTTCTCCTTCACCTTCTTCCAATAAGCCTTTTTGAACTAAGCTAATAAGGTTCCTCAATTGGATTTTCCTATGATATTTTTTCTATTGATGGTTATTAAGATAAATTTCCTCCTCCTTCTTCCCATTTAGTAGGTACTTATAATTTGTGTCCAAAGATTTGTTCCCTTGTTAAATAAAGAAACATTTAATTGCTTTAGATTGGGATACAGGCCCCTCTACTATTTCGTTAGTAGAATAAGTTGACTCTTCTTTGTTTGTAATCTCAGTTCTTCATACCTTAACAAGTCTCCTTCTACCTGCAAATAATGGAATTCATGAGTTGGATGGTGATATGGCTCTTACTGCACCACATGATCTAGTGGGGGTAGTTGGTGATGATGGAAAATAAGTTCTAAAAAATCTAGCCCTAGAGTTTATTTACTTATACATTCATTCTAAATTGTATTCTAATTTTTATTCATATAAGAATGAATACAACTAGTAGTGACATGCAATGTAACATATCTGGTGAGGAAGAACCCTTCAATCATTATGTGCATGTTCTTACCTCTTATCTTACCACTATTACTAATCAAAGTTATGTAAATAGAAAGACATCCTAAATTGAAAGTTAATGCCTATGTATACTTCCCCAACAATGGTTCCAAAAGTTTGGGTAATTTGATTGTGAGTCAAATTACTTTCATTAAAATGGCAATCTAGGTTCATACACTTATGAAGGTTTTACTTTACCATTATGATCAACCAATGAACTTCTAGTTGAACCTAATTGGTGGAAAACCATGTGGGCACGATTTGGAAACTATCCATGTGCATAGGCTTATCTATTCTCCATGAGGTCTACCTAAACCTTGGATTTAGCTATAGAATATTGTCAAGGCTATAAAATGTGTTAATTTTTGTAACTTATGAAAATTAAGCCAAATTTATAAAGAAAAACATATAGAATTGAAAAGGTGTAGGAATTTTACCTTATTGTGTCTTATGTAGCTTTAGATGGCTGATTATTCTTAAAATAGAAGTGAAATAGTGTAGGGATGAGTGATTTAAAATGAAAATAGGTAAAAATTTGGTTAACAAGCTGCCAAAAAGAGGATGTTTATTTCAGTTCTACATACATACATACATACCTACATACTACATACATACATACATACATACCATATATATATATATATATTATATATATATATAGAGAGAGAGAGAGGAGAGAGAGAGAGGGAAGAGAGAGAGAGAGAGAGAGAGAGGAGAGAGAGAGAGAGAGAGAGATGGAGAGAAGAGAGAAGAGAGAGAGAGAGAGAGAGAGAGAGAGGAGGGATAAAAAATTATCCAATTAACTTTGAAATTGATGGAAACCAGAGGAGGAACTTCTCCATCCAACCATATGCCAAATACATTGCGACCTTTCTTGCACCTAACCACCCCGAGCTATATTTAGAGTCCAAGGAGTTAAGTGCTCAAGGGTATTCATATCATTAATCAGTCAAATAGGGTTTCAAGAGGAGTGCACTCTTCATGTGGTTTATTAACTACCCCCAAGTAGAGAACACCATAGTGACTCACTCAAACTCTTAGAAATCAATCACATGGAATCAACCAAGATTCAAGAAAAGTTATCTTATTGTCAAACTTAAATCTCACTCTAAAGGGTGTTTTCTCATCTCCATGGAAAACACTAAGTGAATCTCTATTTTCTTGAGCCTTCTTTGTCAAATTAACACTAATACACAGATTGGATCTCACTATAAATGAAAGCAATGATATCCAAATCTCACCACCAGGGTATTCTACACATTATCTTGTGCCTGCACTTTTTTCTCCTATGCATACACTTGTTTTCACCACTCTAGTTTCTCATGTAATGGCCCAGCTTCCCTCCACTCACATCATAGGAAAAATTAATACAACCTTGGGCACTCTTTCTACAGAATCATTCCTTTCAAATAATATTTTAGTGTACAACCTTCATTATGCTAGAAAATACCCTTTTCTCACCACTTCCCTACTCCCACTTCTACATGTCCTTTCTCTTATGTGTTGACTTCCTCAACATGTCCCATGAGGTTAAGAATTGTATGGGAACATTCTTTTCCATAGCCTTCCCATGGAAAACTTCAATTTTTTTTCTCATAGACCATTTAATTTGTTAGGGAGATGGGTAGTTAAATAAATGAAGTGGCTTTAGTTTGGGTTTAAAGACTACAAAAGAAACTCCTCCTCCTTAGTCTTTGAATCCATGTTCACTCCTCCAACTTGGCCATATTTTACATTGTCCATATTATTCACATGAATTACAATTCTTAGTTACGTTTTGCCAGTGGGTTAGAAAAAGGGTTGTCACAGACCCCACCCCTTAAAGGAATGTTGTCCTTGATGTACTATACACATGAAAAAAAATAATTCAAAAATGAGCTTTATATACACATTTCTTTTACATTTAAATATTCTTACACAACAAATGAAAATTGGTATGATGCCTCCTCTACACTTTGACCTACTCGATTACTCGATTATGAAGCACAATCTACCTCCAATGGCTAGCCATGTCATCCACTGTGCTCAATGCTTCTTAAGAGAACTATTTGGATCATTGTTTCTATGGACACACCCAATCCATTTGTGCTCCCAATGAGTATGCACATGACTCCTTGAAAACTAGTTCACTTTCCGAGTTTTGGCATCCCCTTGTTTGCTTCATTAGTCCCTCAAGCAATCCATTTCCTCTTCTGTGCAATCACTCACCTTTCAAGTTTAGGCATCCATTTCTCTATGCCATCAGTGCCTTGGATTATCCATCCCTTGGCAAGGCTTCCTCGCATAATAATATTCTTCATAGTTAAGGCATCCCTCTACCTTGCTTTAATAACACAACATATCAGTCATGGCATACCTCATGGTAATCAATGCATATCACATGGTTTCAGTGTCCCCACAATGGCCTAGTTCTTGAAGTCTTCAACTCCATCATATTTTTGTGCACTATAACAGTATTAGGATGATACTATTTTCTTTTTAATCAACCTCATATATTTATGTTTGAAAATTCAATAGTTCACCTACATCAAAATCACAAGATTCTTATGAGATCAATCATAAAAAATTTAAAACATATTAAATCATAACCTAAACATAAATTTCTTTAAAATGATAATTGATACATATCTTGGTAGATTCCTTGGATTTGCAAGGATTGGATGGTTTATCATACCAAGTCAAGAACTTAGTGGTATATATGCTCCACGCAGTCTTTAGCCAAATCCATATTAAAGTCTACATCACTGAGTGGTTTCTCAACCTAAGCCAACACTCAATGGTGGATATACTTCTCCTTGCAATCCTTTTTCACAAGTCCAATGCACCTCCTCCTCTCACTCACCTCCTGATGAGTGTCAGAATTATCATCCATGTAGTCTTTTATTGACAAGAATATTATTTATCACCACACTTCCATTATCATCGCATCTCCATTAAGATAGGTGTTATTGTTCAACAAGTATATATGTGGCTAGATAGCACTTTCGTGGTGGTAATATCTGAACTTTATCCACTATGTGGTTTCTTGGCCTAAGCTACCACTTAGTGAATTGTAAGCACTAAGTGGTTTCTCAGCCCAAGCAACCACTTAGTGGCATATGTGCCTCATGTTTTCAATAAGGAATCCAATTAGTTGTAGGTATATTCACTAGTACAACATTGAACATTTCCCTCTTATAAACATAATAGAAACATGGTACATAAATGTCATAATTTGATTACTTAATTATTCATAGATGTCAATGAAAATTTCATATAGTAATTTTCATTTGTATTCAATTTCAACATGTCCTCATCCATGTCAAGCATACATTGTCAGTTTCTAGCATTTATCATTTTCATTCATGATCACAACAATATTAGGAGCATAAACATAACATATCAATAATGATAATTATTAGCAATAGGTCACTCCTACCCACTTTCCCAATGGTGTTCCACACAACATGGAACCTATTAAGTAATATCACTATGTTACCAAAACATAGTAAATACAAATTATATTTCCATACCATTCACACAATGATCATATTTTTATAGACTAAAGACTTATCTTACTACTATGATCTCAACTAATGGCCTTCCAGATTAAATCAACGTCATGCCTTTATATTTCACTCCCCATCTTCTCACCCATACATGATTTCAATTCAGGAAACTCCCTTATGTTATTTTCATAGTTTCCATATTGTTGTCCATTTTATTTGTGTGCACCCATCCAGTCCACCTGGTTATTATGTCATCTTCTTCTACCTGCTGCTACCATTTATCTCATGTACATGGTTTAATCAAGTTCTTGCACTTCTAGTTGAGTTTTATTCAACTCTTCCCCAGATCTCATTTTCATTCATTTCCCACACCCAACAAACCATTAAGAAAAAACCACAAAATTCAAGAAGAAATATTGAAATAGAGAAAAACCATGATAGAAAAAACATGAAAAAATACAAAGCAACATGGTCATTCTCAAAGTCAATCAACATAAGAAACAATAAAATTTCCACCAATGATAGAAACAAAGACATGAAAACCATCCCCATCATTCATTAGTTCCCAAAAAAATCAATCCATTGAGTTCTAGTGTTTAGTGTCTCCATCACCAAGATATGTACAAATTTCAGTCAGAATCCTTTCAAATCTATGTAGCAACTTCAAATTTCAATGTCCCTCTAAATAGTTCAAGAAATAATTTTTAGTATTTCAAGGAGTTGTAGGGGATGCTCCCTCATCTCTTTCTATATTATAGGTTGCAATTTTAGATGCATGTAATTTCCATGAGCTCTTCTTCCTCTCTCGTTTCATGTTAGGGAAGTTTCTCCATTGGTGTGCCTCTCCATAATACCAACATGAAATTGGCTTTCATTTCTCTCCATCCTTATGAGGTTTCTTTATAGCCTTATACGCATGTATTTATGCTATATCTTCATAGCTCAATACATGTTGCAACAATTATTGCATGTGTCATAGGTTTTGTAGAAGCATCTTATTTAGCTTTTCCCATACTTTTTGCATCCTAACGAGCCATTCATTCTCTTCCTTGCAACTCTTCAACTCGACTTTCAAGGTCCTGAAGGTTTCTTCTCTTTTAGGGAAATTTCCATTTCTTTCTCATGATGGACTTGGTCCATGTTATGCTATACCATATTGTTTTGCATCCTTTTATTTCTTGTTTCAAATGGGTATTTTTACCTGTTGTCACACATAACTAGTTGTTAGTTATTTCAAAATAAAGAAATTGATTTGTTACCTTTCCATGCCACCAGTAGGAATGTTGGCTTAAAGTATGTTAATATTTTTATATTCATACATCTAAAACCCACATCAATCAAAATATATCAAAGGGACATATCAACATGTTTATACCCATACTAATTAATAGGTTTGGCATCAACATTTTACAAAAGAGATAACAACCATGACATATGCAAGATCAAAATTATATGATGAATTTTATAGGAAGCAATAAAAATATGACAAAAAACTTAAGAAAATAAATTTTAATCATTTAGGTTCAAGCCTCCTTAACTTTAGTGTTGAACCTTGAGCTCTAATTTAGAATTCCACTTTCATGGCCCATCTAATCCAAGTGTTAAAGCATGCTTTGTTACCACTTTGTAGTTCTTCCTCCCACCTCCTTAGACTATTCTAGACTGATTGAAGGTGTTACTTTTACCTAACATGATCTCAATGTTCTCATTATGAATATTGGGTTGTAAAAATAATTCCTTCCAAAAGCTAGCGCAATTAATTTTGGATAACACCATTGCATACAACTTGCTAAGATGTTTTTGATGATATAAATTTTAACTTGACCCGACGCTTGGATCAAAAGTTATGACCATTTAATCCATGCCACATAAAAAATCCATTTTCTTATGGTATCCAAATTTGGGCTACATGGCCATGCCATGTCACCCAATAAATCTACATGATTTCCACTTTACCATGGCCTAGCACTTATAGCACTACAACCTCATCCAACATGGAGGTCCCACAAAACTTGAGCCTTTTGTGTAATGTAAATAAATTCTTTCTGTCATGATACAAGGGATATTCAAGTGTGCTTATGATGTGCACCATGGAAATATTCCTGGCCCCAAATGTATTTTAATTAACACACCTCACATCTGCATCCAAGTTAAGCCCGCCATCTGATCCTTCCTAGGCTTATGCCAAGACCTTTTCCCTAGATGCTTGGATACTTCCACTTCACAAAACAATTTTACCTCACACCAATTTCTCTCCAAGAGGCCCCACACCATATTTCATATCAAATCTAGCCCATGCGCATATCCTGATATAATCCTTCAACTCCCAAGATGGGACCCACCCTATATTTTGTTGAAAAGTATAACTAGGTTTGGTCTTCATAATCACATGTGTAATTGTGATTTTATGTAAATGATGAAAAGAAGGAAATATAATTATTTTTGCAATATTTGAATCATGGGTTTCATTCAAGGAATTTTATTTTAGTTAAGGTTCCCATTGTGAACCTTTAGGTTTTGTCATCTAGTCATAAAAGTTAATTTGCATCAATTTCATGTATGAGGGACCCTTCTTGGGCATGTTACATTTTTGTATGAGTCATTAAATGTGTAGGAAGGCCCTCCAATAACAATCAAAGACACCTCCTACAAGTCGGCTTCAAGAAGAATAGTAATATCTCTCAAATAGACATGTCAGCTCACCATCTCTCAAGTCGACCTATTTGACTGGGAAACAACTGTAAATAGGCAGCTCAACCTTAGCTCAGAAGGTAGAATATTGGTCAAGGTCAAGTCTAAATAAGAAGTGAGAAGGTCACTTGGAAGAAAGCTAATCATTAGTGAAGAGAGAAGGAAGAAGAAAAACGTCTTTGGGAGTATTTTAGGATTGTTTTAGGATGATCTCCACTCACACGTGTGAAGGAAAGTACTGTTATTGCTACAGAAAAAGCCAAAGTTTTTCTTATTGTTATAAAAGCTGATTCAAGAAGGATATAAGTCAGTTCATCAAGCCAAGTTGGATGAGAAGGCTATTCATTCAAAGTGAAGAAAATTGAGGGGATAATTCACCATATATCTCTCTTATGCATTGCAACTAGGGTTTCCAAGGAGGCTGAAAGGGTTGGAGGTCTGAAACAGAAGGAAGTCGAAGTTGAAGAGAAGACGAGGAGGAAGGAGCAGAAGGTTGACTATAGTTGAATAAGGATCTCATCAAGGAAGTTTTTTGTCTTAGTTTTTGAATGGAAAATATGTTAACCATCTTGATCGTGGTGTTTGTCAATTAAAGTCTTTATAAGAAGAATAATTTGTTCGGGTTTTCCTCTTAAGTGGGAGCGACTTTTCCCCTAGTTGATAGCCTACATTCTGTGTCTCTTGTCTCTTTATGGTTTATGCATTGGTAGTTGTTTGATGAATAATAACACCATAATAACATAAGTAAAAGAAGATCCTAATCTAATAAGTAAAAAGCATTCTCAAGCAGTTATCATCAATAGAGAAATTACCTAATCTCTATGCCCTATATTTCTCAACATGGTATTAAAGCTAAGGTGACTAAGTCAAGGAAGGGAATCTTATCAAGGGACACTCAAGGATCAATTCTTGAGGAAGGCATCAAAGTGAAGATGATCTTGATGTCAAGATCTACAAAGGAAGCGGCATAACCCTAGATCTAAGAAGAAATCTACACCAAAATAAGTCTTGGGATTATCATCAAGAAAAGAAGGCCAAGACCCTACATTTACTCAAGTTGAAGAGATCTACGAATCAAGGTAATCTTGAAGTTTATTCATCCAATAAAAATCACTTCAAGATGAAGATTACACCATCATCTGGAATAAATTAAAAACCCTAGATCAAAGAATAATTCCTGGGATCCACTCTTAATCATTATGAAATTGAAGTATCTTGAAGATTATTCATCCAAAGGAAGCTAGATCAAAAGACGTTATCATCAAGATTATAAGGTTATATCTCTCTCATTGAAGCAAGATCCATACCATTGAAGACATCATTAAGAATTCATTAGTGATATTCATCAACAAAGACTCCACCATCAAAGGATCCAAAGGGATGCCCCTCTCTGTGGGATCATAGATCATTATTAAAGAAAACTATCTTCATCAAGGAGAAGTTTTTTGTTCTCTATATCATAATAAACATCAAGGAATAAGAAAGGAGAAGGTGTTGGACATTTGATGGTATGAAGGTGGTTGGACATGTAAGTGTGGCATTGATGATGGGGCTTCATGCCTTAGTGGCTGTGATTCCAACTAGTTAGAGACTTTGGAGCCATATTTTGAGGTAGAAGATGGGCTTAGTGGCTAATTATACTCCTTTCATTAGAAATTTCTCTGCATGAGCTTTCCAACGGTATGCAGAAATATAGAAATGGACTTCCGATGTGAGATATATGGCGTGTTGAAGTTCAGGATGATTTAGGCTTGGTGCAGTGAGGAATATTGGAGATCGGAGGCACCGACATATCAACGATCGGGGGATCCAAGGCTTAGTGCACAGGTCTCACTGAATTGGATATCGGTGATCCTGCATGTTGGTGGTCTCACAATTTTGAGGATAATTCGGGACTGTGCATTCCTTGTTAAATTGTCAGGGAGGCAAAAAAGGAAAATACAAAGTAATTTGGTGAAAAAGAAAAGTAGGTGAGACCCCTTTCTCTCTCCTCTAGGCAGGACACATGGAGGCATATAGTTGGCTCTGATAAGGATAGAAGGAAGCATTAGAGGAGCTGTGATGAGAATAATTCAAAGGATCTAATTGGTTTTGATAAGGGACACATGGTCGCTTGTGTCAGCATGATGTCATGGTACGAAGGAACATGTGGTATGTTGCTTCAGTGTTTATGGATGGCCTAATGTTCCATATCTGAGTGACACATGTCACTGGTCAGAATATTCCACCTGGCATGAGATGACGTCACTTCAGTAATCGATGATCGGAGGTTTGCAATGGTTAGCTCATGTGCCACAATGAAATTTCGTCGAGATGTGAGATATAAGGTGGTTATGAAGGCTTAAGGGAACCAAGGGCTAAGGCTGAACATAGGGTCCAATTGGTAATCGATGATTGGTGATTTGTGATGGACAACACATTGTCACCAAGTGGAAATCGTCGATAATAGGCTCCGATCTGGTAATTTCATGGTCTAGAGGAAAGACAAGAAACTAAGGGCATGACACTTTATAATGGAAACAAAGGTGCTCAACAAAGCATTAAAAGACTTAGCACCTTAAGGCCAAGCTCCTGGTCATTGCCCTCAGTCCTATGGTGATAAGTATGTGGTAAGGGCTGAGCAGAAAGAGCTTAAAAATCAAAGATCAAAAATCGTAGGTCTGTGGTTGCTAGCACATTTGACACAAATGAAAACCCCTGATATAGGGGGCTCTGATATGGTTGGCACTTAGTCATCGAACCAAGTCCTATGGTGGAGATATAGCAGGGGTCTAATGCAAAAGGGGCTAGACTTGATCGAAGGTCAGAAATTGGGTATTTCATAGTGTTATACCATTACATAACATTGTGATGAAAAGCTTTGATATGATGGTAGATGGTTCCATTAAGATGTATGACTTGATAATTGTGCTTTTGAATGATGAATTGTAAGGTTTATGGTCGAAGGCCTCCCATGCGTGCATTGAAAATAAATGAAAAGCAAAGACTCCATGGTGATGTACAGGTAGATCTTTGCAAACCATAAAGAAGCTTGGGGAGCCTCTATGAAATATGTAAGGAGGACTGAGAGTTAATACACAACATGGAGAGTTAGCGGTATGACAAAGAAGTGATCGTCTCCCATCCTTATGAGTTTAATGCAATGACTAAACTAGATTTTGCATAGATCAATAGAAGAGTGGGGCGTCATTCTTGGGGTATATGTGTGCGCAGAATTGATGATGACAATGACTACATCGAGTGAAGAGAAACAAAGGAACAAAATTGTGAACCTCCATTGACCTAATGGGGTGTGGGAGCATACTTACGAGAGAGCATAGTAGTGAGCTATGAATTGGAGTAGAGTGTTGCAAGGGTAGTGCTGTGGTGAAACAGTGGATATCCTTGAGTAGAGAAAGTAGAGCATAGAGCAAGTGCTGCAGTGCGAAGCAAGAGGAAGACTGCCACAAGTGTTCAGAAAGTGGAGTGTAGAAGTTGAATATGCTGACATCCATTAAGTTGGTATTTTATTTGTAATTTGTGTGCCTCTTTTTTCAGTATGAAAAATGTATGAAATAGTAAAATAGTGGCAGTCACAGGTTGGTGCCTACACACTTAAGAGGTTGGTGCCTCTAGGCAAGTTGGTGCTTGCTAAACAAAATATGTTGGTACCTCTTGGAAAGTTGGTGCTTGCTAAAGAAAAGAAGTCAGTGCCTCTTCACAAGTTGTTGCTTTCTAAACAAAAGAGGTTCGTGCCTGTTGGCAAGTTGGTGCTTGCTAAACAAAGGGGGTTGGTGTCTCCAATGATTGGGAACTCACAAAAAAATAGATATAATTAAGTTTGTGCTTAAATTACATCATAAAACAAACAACAAATTGGTGGTTTTTTCCCTCTAATTTTCAACGTGAAAACACTATGTCAAATGTATGTTGATCATCAGATCATTGTTTGAGCATGTGTTTTGAAATTTTATAAGATTTATTGCTTCATAAATGAATTCTTTCACATATGAAAGAACATAAGAAAGAACTATAAGCATAGTAAGAAAAGAAAATTAAGAGTTTCTTAAATTATTATTAATCAACCCCCCCCCCCCCCCCCCAATAATTCCTTATTTCCAACAATTTGTATTAGAGACAAGTTATTTCAGTAACAGTTTAATCACTGCAAGGTATACCATTAAATAATTATGAATAGGAAAGAGAGTCAAGAATTTTGCTCAAGAAGGGTACTGGTCTTTGATGAATCCAATTATGCCTTTTGAAAGTAACAATGGAGGGATATCTTATGTCACCGGGGGTAGATGTTTGGACCTCAATACTAGTAAATTACAATGTCCCAGATATTCCCCCCATAGATGCAGATGGAAAGAAACTCTATCTAAGCAATGGTAAATCCAAGCATGCGATTCTTCCTGGTCTTAGTCAATCAGAACTTGTGAAGGTTGTGCACTGTAAGTCTGCTTATGAGATGTGGCAGAAGCTTAACCAATGTCATGAAGGAGATCGCAAAGTGAAGCAAGCAAAACTTCATAGTTTCAGAATGAGGTTTGAATTCTTCAAGATGACCAAGAATGGAATCATAACTGAGTACTTCCTCCGAGTTGATGAAGTAGTTAATATGAATATAGGACTTTATGAGTAAGTCAAGGAAGATTTGATCATTCAAAAGGTATTAATATCTCTACTCATGAGATTTAATGCCAAAACCTTAGTTATAGAGGAAATGGTCAACCTAAAGGATCTCAAGATGGATCACCTACATGGTACTCTCACAGCCTATGAGATGAGAGTAGGAATGGAGAAATCTGAACTAAAGGAAGTTGCATTCATATTATCCAATAACGGAAAGGAACAGAGAGTTCATCAAGTCTTCTCTAGCAGTGAATCTGATCAACATCTAGCTCAACTAGCCAAAAAAGTGAAGTGAGGCTCTAGTAAATATAAATGGAAGTTTTGCTTTAAGTGTTTCGACTGTGGAAGATTTGGACATTTCTCTTCCAAATGCCCTTACAAAGAGGGGAATAAAAGAGAAGAAGGTCTGAAATTTAGAAATAAGTCTCGGACATTTTAGAAGAAGAAACCCTACAAGAACAAGGGGTTTTATTCCAAAGAGGATAGTTCAGACCCGGAATCACACATGTGAAGACTCATTGGAAAATGAGTCAAATGAGTATCTTCATATGATCCTCGAAATAAGCTCCAAGATATAGGGTCTTATGGAATCTAAAGAGGAAGACGAGGAAGTAGTGGTATACCTTGAGAGAGAACTCATTAGTGCCCTTGATGAGTTGAAGAAAGCAATGAAGAAAAACAAGAAGTTGAAGGAACAGTTGTAGTGTGCAGAAGAAGAAATGTATAACTCAGATAATGAGGAGTTTGCATATCAAAAAGAAAAAATTGAAGAGGCTATCAAGAGAAAGGGTATTATACCTCTTTTGTGAAAAGGAGATCAAGGAAATCATGAGAAGCTAGAAGAGGAGAACAAGTAGCTGAAACAGCTTCTCACATTGAATAGGGAAACAACCTCAAAAATCTGCAAAGATGATTTTCTATCTTTAAAGGTTGAGCTAGAGGAATCCAGATGAAAAGAAGACGTACTTCAAGATATGATTCAATAATGGGAATAAAACTACCAATATCTTGAAGCAGAGATGGCCTCTCTAAGAACTGACCTTGAGAAAGCAAATACTGACAAGGGTCTAAGAGAGAGATTTGCTAAAGAGACTAGGAGACTAAATCAAATTCTGATCTATCAAAGGCCCTCAGGAATCAGAACTGGACTGGGTTACTCAGAGGAACAATAATATTCTATCAGGAAGAAGAAGATAAACTTCAGTTGTGTAGGATTCAAAGAACCACAGAGTCATAGTAGGAATTATCATGAAAGAGTTCATGAAGACAAAAGAGCAATCAGAAAAAGAGGACATCGTCAATGGAGGATGGATCAAACTGACAATTGACCAAGGTATTTCTCGACTAAAAGTCATAATTTTTTTGACAATAGGCATGCCTACTTATTTTATGGTCACTGCTACAAGTGTCATATATTTGGACACAAAGATTTTAATTGTAGAAATGTCAAAGTTGAAAGAGATGAAAATATCAGGTTTAATTCACACCGTACTGCTAAGTCACAAGATTCCTCCTTTAGGAATCAAAATTCCTTCATTGCCCTACAAAGCGAATTTGAATGTTTTAAATGTAATAATTTTGGGCACAAGTCCAGTGAGAGTAGAAGTAGGTTTGAATACCTATCTTAATCTCAAACTGACAGACAAGCTCACATGCATAATGATAAAAGAAGTTGGAAATAAAAGACCAAAGAAAGTATGCCATGTGGGCTCACCTTATCAATGCATGATAAATAAAATAAATAGTATGTAGACAGTGGTTATTCCAAACACATGTCTAGAGACAAGAGCAATTTTCTGTCAGTAAAATAAAAAGAAAGAGGAGGCAATGTCACCTTTGGAAAAAAATGCTCCAGCAAGAATCAAAGGAAAAGGAGTGGTTAGTATTAATCATAAGACAAAAGAATAGAATGTGTTGTATGTGGAAGGCCTCAAACAAATCTTCTAAGCGTTAGCCATATGTGTGACAACGACTATGATGTGACCTTCCGATCTAAAGATTGTGAGATCTAGAATATAAAAAATGGAAAACTAGCGGGGAAGGTAGTAAAGACTCACAATAACATTTATGTGTTCGATGACTCAAGGGTCAGTTGTTACTTGAGAAAAACCAGTGAAGCACAACTAAGGCATAAGAGGCTTGGACACATGAATTTTGATAGCTTGATAAGGATAAACACGATAGGCACGATAAAAGGATTACCTATATTTCCAAGGCATGATAACACCATTTGCAAGTCATGTCAGTTTGGCAAGTAGACTAGGAATCATTTCAAAACGAAAGATTTCTTTTCATCTAGACCTTTGGAGCTTATTCACACAAATATTTGTGGCCCCACAAGAACATAAACATAAAAATAAGAAAGGTACTTCTTGTTTTTCATTTATGATTACATGAGGGCTACTTGGATTCTCCTCCTAAAAGAAAAGTCAAAAGCGTTTGAGCACTTCAAGAGGTTTAAGGCTCAGGTAGAGAGTAAGAATGATTTGAAGATAAAATGGTTGAGATCAGGCAGAGGGGGAGAGTTTGCCTCAAAAGAGTTTGAATAATGCTATGAAGAGAAAGGTATTATAAGGAAGTTCTCAATTGCTAGAACTCCTCAGCAAAATGGAGTTGTGGAGAGGATGAACCAAACAATCCAGGAAATGGCCTGAGTGATGTTAGATGAAGCAGGAGTGGCTCACCACTTCTGGGGAGAAGCAACTCAAGAAACAATATACTTGTCAAACATGCCTCATCTCAGACTTGACAGTAACAAAACTCCATATGAGTTATGGAAGGGTAGACCTGCATTAGTTAAAAACCTCAATGTGTTTGGGAGAAAGTGATTCATTAAAAGAAATAAAAATAACCTTGGGAAGCTTGACTCACGTTATGATGAAGGAATATTGCTTGGATAATGTATTCGAAGCAAAGGGTACAGATGCTATAGCAAGAGGACAAGGAAGATAAAACACTGCATTGACATAGTGGTTGATGAAGTAGGCTCACAACCTTAACCCTTCGAAATTAACTTGGATTCAGATGATGAAGAGAGTTCAGAGTTGAGGGACACAGATCTGAATGAAACAAATTTAGATAATGAAGGTGGGGAAGAAATCACATCTTCAAGGAAAAGAATGCCTTCTAGGTATGTGTAAAAGGAACACCCTGAGATTCAGATTCTTGGAGATCAAAGAAAGGGTGTCCAAACTAGAAGGAGACTTGTGGGAAATACAAAACATGAAAATTTGGCTCTACTATCACAAATAGAACCCAAAAACCTCTATTAAGAAAGTGAAGATAAGTTCTGGGTGAAAGGCATGAATGAAGAGCTAGACCAAATTGAAAAGAATGACACATGTGATCTTGTCCTTTGTCTGATGCCTACAGGGCAGAGGGATTTTTCCCTCATACTTCTAACATTTACAATCTTCACTTGGATGAACATGGCACTTAATTTTCCCCAAGTTTGCTGGCAGAAACTGATATCGATTCCATAGTCCAAATCATCCTTTCTCTTGTTGTTTTGACCCAAAACAAATTCAACCAAAAACCCCTAGAGCTACTATACCTAGCCTAAAATCCATATTTAATTTAGTCATCTCAACTGAGATTGATAAGGAGAGAGCCCTCTCCCGACCCGGTAGGGCTAGCTACCAGGTTAAGCTTGGTTTGTGGTTATCCTTAGATTGCCTCCCTTTAGCATTAGGTTGATCTAGGCTCTAACATAGTGGCGACCATACTGGGGAAGTGGTGGCAGATCTTCTTTGGGAAATATCATTCAAGTTACAGATCTGATTGCTGATGGTGGACAACAGTCAGACACATATGAAGGCTGAAATCATCTACTTGATGACTCCAATGTTCAAGATCCTAAGCTTCGACTTCACTACCAAAGAATCTAGTTTTCAGAACGTTGACGGTAATCACCGATGACAGGGTATGTGGAAAATCCGTTATCTAGTCAAATGTTATTGATTTTAAGGGATGAGATAGAAAAATTTCAAATTCATTAGATTTTTTTAACATCATTGTTTCTTAACTTGAAATCTAGTTGACTCACACCTGAGAATAAATATTGTTTTCTTGGCTTAGTGGTTGAAATATTGGAAAATGAAATTGAACTATTGGATGTTCAAAATAATCACATGAATTCCATGACCCTAAACAGTTCTTGGAAACTCTCCCTCCTCCCAAAGAAGAAAAGGTAAGGTTGCCCATAGATGGTTGGATGGAAGTATGTTATGATTTACAGCGAGGATGTGACAATCTCTAGCCAAGAGCATATGTTAATGAGTTGGGGTAGCAGATAGAATCTGGTTTCTATGATCCTATAGTAGCATATATGGAATATATTTTTAAGTCGAAAGAAAAGCCAGGTTTCCTTTTACAGAGCCAAAGATACTATGGGTATATATTGCTGGTAGGTTTTCCAACTATGCGTTGGTTCAAACACTATCAAACAACAACATCATTGTCACAATTGCTTAATTGGTTGGTCTATCATTATAGCATTACTTTATCTATTGATTTTGCATCTGAGTAGGGTAGCTTTTTAAATAAATAAGCTGCCAAAGGCAGCATTTCAGTTTCTGGTATTTGTTATGGACAGGTTGCAATATTTGTATGTTTGGATTGGTATGAGTTGCTTTGATTTTGTAGCTGTTTGACCATATTTCCCAATGGATGAGGCACTTGGTTTACAATTTTCTTGATAGCTCCAAGGAGCTTCCATCCCCAATGGATCCAATGTTAGTTCCATTCTTCGCAGCCTGTCACCAGGGATCAACATGAGCTCTTACTAGGTTTGATTTGGTTAGATGTTTTGCACATGATATTTAGCACAAAACATGTCACAAATGTGTTCATTAGAAGAAGCTCGGAAAAAAATTTCCAATGGTATATCACACTCCTATAACCGGTTTCTTGATCATAAGATATGATCAAAATGAATGATTGATTCTTGGTTATGCATGTTTTGAGGTCAGCTGCTGCACATAGGGACACGTTTACTACAAAATAAGTTTGTACAGGAATTTTAAAAAAGTGAAAGAGGTTTTTGTCCATCACATACCAAATAAAAAAAACCTCCTTCAGTTTATGCACATGTGCTACTATGTGGGAGATATGCAGTGATATTTGGAGCTTGCATTAAAACAAAGCAAAATTTTCATTTATTTTACTGTTTTAGACATTTTAGTGCAGTGCCATTCTACAATAGATGGAAATTAATTTTGAAAAAGCCAAGGACATTTTCATTAAAAAATATCCATATAACAAAAACCTCTTTCAGTTTATTCACAAGTCTCGTGAATTTGGATATGTGACTAGATCTTTACAGCTCATTTTCACATATTTAAATTTTTAATGATTCTATGTTTTAGAGATGATTTTGTGGCACAGATTGCGAGCCACTGGAAATGAATTTCCAAAATTTGAGAGACATTTTTCTCCAAGATGACATTATCTACAACAAACTCTTTCAGTTTTGTAACAGGTGCTATGGTTTAGGAGATACGAGTTCATCTTCAACACCTATTTTCAGAAATTTGTTCCAAGTTTAATGTAACTGATTCTATTTTGAAGAAGATGGTTGAGCTCGATTCCCTTAGTACAAGGATGATAAAATGTATATATTTTATGAATTTCATAGTGTAGAGGTTCGATTTTTGCAATAGATAGGTTGCCTTGGATTTTTGTAAATTTTTTCTTGAATATCATTTTTAATAAAGCAGCCTTTTGCCCTTTGGATCTGGGATCCATCACGGTGCTGATGTTTAGTATGTTTTTCCTATAATTCATTTACACATTATGTTTTTCCTACCTTGTTACAACATTATCTAAGTGATATGTTAGGAATTCATCCGTAATCATGCTCCTTTGTTGTTATTTGTAATGGTTGTCTTTGCAAAATTAATCCTTGGCTAGATTCTCTGTTAAGCAACCTCGTGATTCTATTTCATCTAAAGTTTTTGTTTCATATTCATCCTTTGTCTAATGCCTGTAGGGAAGTGGGCTTTCTCCCTCATACTTCTTACATTTACAATCTTCACTTGGCTGAACGTGGCACTTAATTTTCCCCAAGTTTGCCGGCATAAACTGACATTGATTCCATAGTCCAAATCATCCTTTCTTTTGTTGTTTCGACCCAAAACAAATTCACCAAAAAACCCTAGAGCTACTATACCTAACCTAAAATCTATATTTAATTCAGTCATCTCAACTGATATTGACAAGGAGAAAGCCCTCTCCCAACTTGGTAGGGCCCAGGTTAAGCTTGGTTTGTGCTTATCCTTAGATTGCCTCCCTTCAGCCTGAGGTCGATCTAGGCTCTAACATATGGTTTGAAACAATCCCCTAGAACCTAGTATGAAAGGATGGATAAGTATATCTAGCAACAAGGTTTAAAGAAAGGCTCAGTTGACAATAATCTCTATGTAAAATCTGAATTTGATAGTCTACTGATAGTGGTTGTGTATGTGGATGACATCATATTTGGCAATGATGTGGAGTAGTTGATGCATTGGTTTGCAAACTGTATGAAAATAAAGTTTGAAATGTCCATGATTGGTGAGTTTTCCTTCTTCTTGGGTCTGTAAATTATTCAGTCCCCATTAGGATTTTTTATATCTCAATCCAAATAACTTAAGGAAACTTTGAAGAAATTTGGAATGGAGGGTTGCAAACCTGTCAGTACACCCATGACTACAGGTTGTAAATTTTGCAAGGAAGATGCAACGCCATAGGTAAATTAGACTAAATACATATCAATGATAGTAAGCTTACTGTATCTGACAGCTTCAAGGCCAGATATCATGCAAGAAGTGGGAATTGTGGCAAGATTTCAGGTTTACCCACGAGAAAGTCATGTGGTTGTTGTTAAGAGGATTTTCAAATATCTTCAAGGTACAATAAAGTATGGTTGTGGTATCCCAGGAGTAAAGACTTCAATCTAAAGGCCTACACAGATGTATATTGGGCTAGAAGTCTAGATGATAGGAAAATTACTTCTGGTGCAACTTTCCTTTTGGGTGACTGCTTAGTATCGTGGGTTAGTAAGAAGCAGGGCTCCATCTCTCTAATTGCTAATGCAACTTGTTGTACACAGATTCTATGGATGAAGAAAACCTTAAAGGATATACAGGTAGAGTTTCCTAATCCCATTCCAATAATGTGTGACAACACTAATGCAATCAATATCTCAAAAAATCCAGTTATGCATTAAAAAAATAAGCACATTCCTTTCAAGTATAATTTCTTAATGGAACAAGTTGCAGCCAATGATGTTAAACTTGTATATGTGCCCACTAAAGAGAAACTCGAAGATATCTTTACCAAGCCACTTGAAAGAGAACCATTTGAGTATCTCAGGCATCGTATAGGAGTTGTGACTCCTCCATCCAAATTAATTCATTTTGGTAGGAAGTGGCAGCTACTCAGCAGGAGGAACTCATGGTAGAGTAGGCTACATTAGTTTAGGGGGAGTGCAAGTGAAGTTTTCTTTTCCACTGATGTCAAGGGAGGAGAAATTTGGCAAAGCTGAGGGGAAGTCTTCAGTGTTTCCATCAATGCTAAAGGGGGATATTGTTGAACATTTAATGTTATGAAGGTAACTGGCTGTGTAAGTGTCGACATTTATGTCAAACAAGGCTCAGTCTGATGATGGGGCTTCATGCCTTGGTGGTTGTGATTCCAACTAGGTAGATACTTTGGATCCATATTTTGAGGTAGAATATGGGCTTAGTGGCTAATCAGACTCCTTTCATTGGAAAGTGCTTTGGAAAATCTTTCCAACGGTATGCAGAAATCCAAAAATGGACTTGTGGTTCGAGAGATATGGTCTGCTGAAGTTCAGGATGATTCAGGCCTTGTGAAGTGAGGAATATTGGAGATGGGAGGTCTCAACATATCGACGATCAGTGGATTTAAGGCTTAGTACACAGGTCTCAACGAATTGCAATCAGAGGTCTCAGTGAATTATAGGTTTCGACAAATCGCATATTAGAGGCCTTGACAAATTGCATATCAACGATCCTGCATGTCGATGGTCTCACAATTTTGGGAGATAAGCTGGGATCATGCATTCCTTTTTAAATTGCAGGTGAGGCTAGAAAAGAAAACAGAAAAGAATTTGGTGAAAAACTAGAGTTGGTGAGGCCCCTTTCCCTCTCCTCTAGGCAGAACACGTGGAGACATCTAGTTAGCTCTAATAAGGATAGAAGGTAGCATTGGAGGAGCTTCAATGAGGACAAGTGGAAGGATATGATTGGTTCTGATAAGGGACATGTGGTTGCTTGCATCATCATGATGTAACGGTATGGAGGAACATGTGGCAGACTGTTTTGATGTTTATGGATGGCGTAATGGGCCATATCTGATTGACACGTGTCACTGGCTAGAATATGCCATGTGGCATGAGATGATGTCACTTCAACAATCAATGATTGAAGGCTTGCAATGGTGGGCTCATGTGCCACAATAAAATTTCTTCAGGATGTGGGATAGAAGGTGGTCATGAAGGCTTAAGGGAACCAAGCGCTAGGGATGAACAGAGGGGTCAACCTGTGATCGTTGATTTGTGATTGACAACACATTGTCACAAAGTGGAAATTGTCAACAAGGGGCTCCAATGTGGTATGTGCATGGTCTATAGGAAAGACAAGAAACCAAGCGCACAACACTTTATAGGGGAACCAAAGGTGCCTAATAAAGTGTTGAAAGACTTAGTGCCTTAAGGCCAAGCCCACGGTCACCATCCTCGGTTCTATTTGAGAAGTATGTGGTAAGGGCTGAGTGAAAGGAGCTAAAAAATCGATGATCTGTGGTTGTAGGTTTGTCGTTGCTAGCACATTGGCCACAAATTAAAAACATTGATATAGGGGGCTTTGATATGGTTGGCGCTCGGTCACCGAACCAAGTCCTATAGTGGAGATATAGCAGGGGTCTAATGCAAAAGGGGCTAGACCTAATCAGAGGTCGGAAATCAGCTATTTCATAGTGTTACACCACAAAACAACACTGCGATGAAAAGATTGATATGATGGTACAACATGCCATTAAGATGTATGAATCGATATTTGTGGTTTTGAATGTAGAGTTGTAAGGTTGATGGCCGAATACCTCCCGTGTATGCATTGTAAATAAATATAAAACGAAGAGTCCATGATGATGTACAGGTAGATCTTTGTGAACCATAAAGAAGTGTAGGGAGCCTTTGTGAAATATTTAAGGAGGACTGAGAGGCAATACACAGCATGGAGATTCAACTGTATGACAAAGAGGTGATCGTCACCCATCGTTATGAGTTTAATGCAACCACTAAAATGGATTTTGCGTAAATTAGTAGAAGAATGGGGTGTCATTCATGGGGTACATGCGTGGGATGAGTTGATTATGCCAGTGACTACATTGAGCCCACAACAACACAAGAAAAAACCTGTGAACCTCCATTGAGTGAATAGGGTGTGGGAGCATACTTGTGAGAGAGAAGAACAATGATCTTTGAATTGGAGCAGAGTGTTGCAAGGGTAGTGCTATGGTGAAAAAGTGGAGATCCCCGAGCATAGAAAGAAGAGCACAGAGCAAGTGTTGTGGGAAGCAAGAGGAAGATTGCCACAAGTGTTCATAAAGTAGAGTGTATAAGTTGAATATGAGGACAACCATTAAGTTGCTATTTTACTTGTAATTTGTATGCCTCTTTTCTCAATATGAAATAATAAAAAAAGTGGTAGTGACACATTGGTTCCTGCACACTTAAGAGCTTGGTGCCTGCTAAAAAAAAGGGGTTGGTGCCACTTCTCAAGTTGGTGCTTGCTAAACAAAAGAGGTTGGTGCCTCTTGGAAAGTTGGCGCTTGCTAAACAAAGGGGGTTGTTGCATCTAGTGAGTGGGTTCTCACAAATAAACATATGTAATTAATTTGGTGCTTAAATTACATCATAAAACAAACAACAAATTGGTGGTTTTTTCCCTCTGGGATTCCACGTGAAAACACTGTGTCAAATGTATGTTGATCATGAGATTGTTGTTTGATTATGTGTTGTGAAAGTTTATAAGTTTTAATTTTGTGTGAATGAATTCTTTCACATATGAAAGAACATAAGAAAGAACTATAAGCATTGTAAGAAAACAAAATTAAGAGTTTCTTACA